>JAGKTI010032197.1:0-11954 GCA_018397915.1 Birgus latro
ACATCACTACAAACCTATCATGCTTCATCATCTCTCCATATACCCATATCTATAACGCTCACTAACAACTAATCTATACTAACACCTATCCACGCAAACGTCTACGAATCACAACCACACTAATCCTATTTCATTATCTTTACATACATACACGACTTCATGACATCTCTACCTTCCCATTTCCCTTTCACTCACTATATAACCATTTACGACTCAACATGTCTCACGTAACCATTCCAGTATCACTCACTAACATCAGCTATACCGATCACTATCACACAAATCAGGTTTCGATATCAATACATTACTTTATTAATCTATACCTATCAATCTTTAACTAGCAATACATAACTCTTTACTATCACTTCCAGACAACACCTATCACTGAAACTTCATTCAACATGTTACACCACACGAAAAACTATTGACCCTAGTCTCCCTACGAGTCCTCTACATATTACAATCACTACTAAATATTTCCTACACCCATTCAATTCCCAATTCATGATTTACACCAACAGCCTAACCCTACTTCCTTACGTCTACCTACTTCTCGGTACTTATTAACAATGAGTCACCTTCGCTTCCTCGCTCTCGCACATTTCAAACTACATCGCCTTACGACAAACTCAATTCATGAACCAATCATCGTAACTACTGCGCCAGAAATATATTCTCACCATCAGTAATTCGGTCACAGAGAATACGTCCCTTTCATTTCACCTCTTTCCTTCACTTCCTAACGCCCAATAATGTCCTTTCATAAGTGCGTCCACACTACATACCATAAAAAACTACCTTACAAAACACTTCCATCAAAACACGATCACTAACAAACACTACACAAAACATTAGTCCTCACCGCAAAAAGAAACACACTATTATCATTCGCCGCAAGAGCCATATCAAATATAAGATTCATCGCAGAAGTAAATACACTCTACTCCGGAAAACAATACCGCTAGAGCCCTCGTCCTCCATCGCATTCTCAATTCAATTTTAAATGCAACTACCTCATCCTTCAACTCTTTACTCTCTCTCAATTACAACAAATAACCAACTTTCCAAATATACAACTTTCTCTTTTCCCTATACCCTCCATATACAACTCAACATTAATTAAACTATATCTTTTTGCAATTCATCAAGCTCAAATACATAATTGCTTCAAAACAATCACAAGCCACTACACCTACAGTAGCACACTTGCCAATTCATCACCAAACTTACACCATCTCACAATTCATATACACCACCTCACAATGACGCACAAACAAACAACCTCATCTAAATCAACACCTCCTTCTGAACTTTCACTCTTCCTACTTCCTCAGTCTCAAATTCATATACTAAATTCCCCATTTCCTGAAATTATTTTACATCCAACAATTCAAACATCTCCCAAAACACAACATAACCACAGTCAAAGCCCTCATGACTACAAGTCAATACCACTACATGCTTTAATGACTTTAACACCTTTCATCAACGTCTCTCTCTCTCGCCCAATAGCCGAACTTCCATCCCTCCATTCAAGATAGCCCTCGTTTTCACTCAGCCTACACATTCCTACACTACGGCTACACTTCCTACCATCCTACTACACTTTCTCAACTACCACTTATAATTCAAATCATTCGATTTACAAATGCTTTCATCCTCAAACAGTACCATTCCATTCTTACAACAAGTCAACTACACTTCCCACTAACAATAACTGCAAACGTCCCAATCCACCATTATCTACATACATGCATCTGTATTTGTCTGTCTCCATACTCACGTCAATATGATAATGTACAATATAACTACCTATCATCACATCTTTCTCAGTGTTTTCAATTATATCTTCTGGCTTAACAGCAACCCCTTCCTACAGTAACACTCTACCTCCATTCCTCACATCACACTAACAATCGGTTCATGACGTCTCCCCACAGCTGATGGATTCCTCCACTCACACTACACGTCACTTTATGCCACTCGGATACGTCACCCTACCATTCGCTTCGCTTGGACCAAGCTACGAACTCTTCACTACCTTCAACGTGACCAAATCTCAATACTACCCACTTTCATACCAATCCAATATATCTACCTCATTCGGACAATCCATGTCTCTCACTCACCATCCAGCCAACTTAAATCACTAGGGATGCAGTAAATGTCTCCAAATGGCCGTCACTCCATGTCTCAGTGTCCTGCTTCTACCTCATTATAACAATGTCCCTACTTGCTTACCCCTATACTTCGTTCTCCACCTCCCTCACTCTACTTATCATTGTCAGTGGCCATACCTCCAAACAACTGTACGTGCATCCAATTCATTCTCAGTCTCAGTCGGTGTACTTCCCTACACCTATCCATCGATATCATTCCTGACATATGTCTCTGGCCGTACCCCCTTCCACCTATATAGGACCCTACCTCCTTACGGGTCTCAGCCATTACCGCTGTGCATCCCACCATTTCCTTATCCATCTCAGTCACTCCACATACTTCTACATCTGAATGCAACCAATTCACAACCGCTCTCCCAAACACCACTTCCTTATGCTATACTAGGAATGACAACACTTCATTCTCAGTATCATTCACTCTACTTTATTCCGCATCTGGTCAACTCTTCTTAATTATCGTAATCACTACCTCTACTACATTACGTCACTAAGTATTCTTCATTGTCCATGTGGCTCCGTCTACTTAATTATGGACCTACATGCACTTCCTTACGACTGCCCATAATTCTCTCTGCTAGTGCGCGCCTAACACTAACTACATCTTGAACTTGCCTCTTAAACCACTTATCTCTGATCTCCTACCTTTCAATACATAACTACACATTTGCCCATGACGCTCGACCACGACAGCACCACAACTATATCAAAAGACATCCAGACATCAGTAAAACTCGGACCGCTTCCCTCCCTATATCACCACCTCCAAGTGCATACATTCTCACACAACAGCTGCACAACTGCCTCAACAAGTCATTCATCTTATTGACCATATAACCAGATGACTCTTCAAACACCACTTCGTACATATCCCACACCGCATTTCATTGCATCCCCACACGACGATCTTCGCCTGATTTCCTTCGCTACAATAGGTACATCAAACCCTTCAACCACCTCGTTCTACCTATATATCCTATACCACCATATATGCCTCAACTTACCGAGTCTATCGCTCACTAGCAACCACCAAAAAACATTAAAATACGTCACACTTATTCCAACACCATACACCCACACATAACCTACACTCCTCCTCAAGTCACACGAGAGCACTAACCCTCCCACCAAAAACTACTATCAAGGCACGCCACCAACTCTCCACCTCGCGATTTCAAATACAACCCTCTACCACTCAACCACCCTGCTCGCCGTCTGCTAACCAAATGGCTCCATAGGTCGACAGGTTATTCCACCTAAAACAATTACGCAGTCCGAGTCAGCTCCTCCCTCTCACTAACCTACTGTGTCGGTACTCAAATAATTAAGCCACTCTTGGTTCCCTACTCGCCGAGTGGTCAAGTGCACCTTACCTACTGCATGGATCCCGATGCCTACACAAATGGCTCAATCTCACTCACCTACTACCTACCTCTCCATCAGTCATCTTGTCCTCACCTACTCACTAAGCCTCACAATGAGCTCAAGAATGGATACATTCGTCTCGATGACCTCAGTCAATAAACTTACGTCACCTATTACGTTCTTGCCTCTAGATGACCTACTGGTTTCTTGGATGTACGTGACCTACTCACTGCTTCGATCATGCTTACCTAATCGATCACGAAATCATTACGACCTACTGCTTCCGAAAATGATAACCTAGTCGATAAACAACTGATCGTCACCTACTGCATGTCGAAGCGTTCCTTTATAATTCGGTGCACATTCGTCCATACCCAAATACATACATACACGTACATCCGTTTTCATTCGAAGCGCGTTCTAGGTGTGCAAATACGTACAAGGGTCTGCTGTCACAACCCACTGCGACACTAACCTACTGAATAGCTGTATCTGCCCCGACAAGTGCGTACGGTTCTACGCTTCACAAAGTACCCGGGTCTCGGTAACCAAGTCTGTATGAAGTTGCCTGCGAGTAAGCAAGTGCATCAGTTACTATATGTTACCCAATAACTCACGGTCTATGCGTAACCTCGTGGCCCAATAGGTATTAATGGATCGCTGAGTGCTCAAGGCCTACTAGGTGTTCCTCGCCTAATCACTGTGGGTGCCCTAGTGTACATAACCGACTCACTGGGTAACCATCGGACACCTACTGATTGACTCCATGTCAGTAAGCTCGTGGGTGCCTAAATCTTCCTAACCAACTGCATAAGTACATGCTAGTCAGCAAATAGGTCCGTAACTATACCTCTCCTTAGCAAATTACGCGATCACCTACATACGTACGTAAATGTCTATGCCTCACCTACTTGATATCAATTGCTGACCTAATCAGTAAATACATCAATATAACTCAACTACTGACTCAGTCGATCACTCACCAGGGCCTAGTAGGTACGATAGTGGGTCTCGAAAAAAAAGGGTCGCTCTGTCGACAAGCCGGTCGATGGGTCCATGTACCTCGTCAAGTGGCTCCCTGAGTAACTCAGTACCTATAGGTGACCATATTCCAAAATCGCTGACTACCCGACTTCGTACATAACTTACATTCACTTCCATTCGGTCCGTATCCGTCAATAGACTTTAGCACACCACGTGCCCACATTTCCATCAGTCCCAAGAATATTTAAACGTCTTTGCCCGGGTAGGTGTCACTGAGTTGGATTTACCAACATGTAGGTCTTCTTGCATCGCTCTATAAGTTCGCAAAACAAACATATTACGTCAGAATTTTATGCAACACACCATTAACCCTCCCAGCAAACACACCTACCCAAAGAAACCACCAACTCTCGCCCTCGCTATCTCAAATCCACCGCTCTACCACTCACCCACCCTTCCCCCACTACCCTGCCCAAGTCGGTCGGTAAGTGTGCCCAAATACTTCGCAGAAGGTGCTTCACCTCTTACGTGTGGGTACCCATGGAATGTTCCATGAATGTCTACATGGATATGCATCGCTAAGTCGGTCGGAATAGACCGACAATTATATGCTTCAGTCAACTCGTACATGACTAACTCACCTCCTGAGAAAATCAGTCAGTGACCAAATGTCGCTGACCTACTCACCACGTGAAAGAGTACGTCTCGATTCCCTTATGTGCCTCTGACCAACCTACTGCATTGATCCGTCTGCTGGACCTTGTGCACGCGAGGGTCTCCGACACCTACTTATCTAGATAAGCAACTGCATACGTCGGTGCAGGGTTCCCACTCTCTGCTCACGACAAATTCCCTTCACTTCTCCCTGCCTCTCCAGAACCTTTCAAACAACTGATATTTGACCACCCTAACATCCTCTTCATTCCATCCTTTACAATTTCTTTTAAAACCTTCATCACTGATAACTACAAACCATCCTCATTTCATTAGTAATGAGTCAACCTGCCACTGCCATTCAATTTACAATTAGTCAAAAATCCAACACACCACACAACATAATCAACCCGCTCTTCTTACCAAAAACTTCACTCACTTTATCATGATATTTTCTTCAAGTCTCATTTTCCACCAACGATCGCAACCCTGTCGATATGAGTCAGCAAATACCTCAGTCCGTGTCGCTGTGTCAGATGTCTCACTGTACGCTATAATCGTGTCTCCTCAGCTACTGAATGACACTATATAGGTTCACCTACTGGGTGAGCATATATCGAGACCCAATTCAGTGAGCCTCTCTCTACACACAAGTACATAGGAGGATGTCGGCCATCAAGTCGTACGATACCTACGTGGAGATGCCTCTCTTTGATAATGAGTACATCAATGACTGTACGTAACCTAGTGCCTCAATCAGTGCTCGGATGAAGGGTTGGGTGGGTGTCGCTCACCTACCATGTACGTCGCTACATGTAGCCAAGCTACTGAGTGAGTGTTCGGTCTAACTCTAGTCAATGAGTGTTGCTCACCTGTCGGAGTGCATGGATCTCGGTCAGCTACTAAGTATGTCTGGCCACATGATTGTCTGACTATAAATGGCCAAGCAAATGTGTCTGGGTGCCCAAACGGGTTACTGCGTTTCCATGATCAATTGCCTCAGTCAACACATGCATGAATGACCATGTACTTGGATACCCACGTCCACCTACGTCTGTCTAGTCTACATGCACACATAGCTCAATATAAATTTCAAGGTGTCTACGTACACGTACATGGCCAACTAGTTCGTTGTGCAATGCCAAATGAATGGGTGCATGGGAACGCCCAAGTCGATGAGAATACATTCACAAATGGATGGGTACAAATCAATCAACAGGTGAATATCACTGCACACTCATCTTAGAAAACCACTAACTACCTTTTGCACAACGACTGCGATAAAATTCACAACCAGTTTCTAACAATCATTAAATAATATTCACACATGACACCAACCCTAAAACGTTCTCCATTTTGCCATATACAATCGCCCAAATAAATCATGACTCACTTTTCCCTCTTACAACATTCACTTCAATACGAATAACGACACACAAACTTGCCATTGCTAAAATATTCATAAACTTTTCGCATTATTTCTTTTTACACCAATAACAATAATTCAGTCAAATGCGACATCTCGCACATTTCCACTCATCGCAGTCTTACCAACGTTGCAATTTCACATTTACACTTTAATAATTTACACGCAATCTACCTTGTACACACATTTTCTTGCCTTCCGACGCTCTTCTCAAGTCCAATCTACGATTCTTATCCTTTATTTCTCCCAATCGGCCCAATTTCTCCCCTACTACTCACACCAATCTACCAGCCAAGAATCAGTGTTACCTATCTTTCACTCTATGCACGATCCAACTCTTTTTACACAATCCTTCTCCTCTTAAATTCTCTAAGTTCTCACACTCTACCTTCTCACTGCCACCAGCTCCCTCTCTACTTCCTTCCTGAAACCACTCACCGTATTTTATTACATGTATCGTTTCCATCATCTTAATACACTGACCAATTTCCCTCCAACAATTATGCTAATTTCAATGATTACCAGCATACTAAATGATGCTTCAGAACAACACACCTAAGTCAGGATTCACCTTCGCCACCTGCAATCATTCTTCTGCCTTGTCCTAACAGTACCTCCATTTCCCATTTCCTATCGTTTGTCTCTGTCTTCATCACTTACCTATTCCTTAACTGTCCTCCTATTTATAAAGTTACCGGGATATCTATCTTGCTACAATATTTCCTCAATAAACAGCAACAATCTCCTTCCACTCACAGGTCATACCACCATCTTAACGATCCACCTTGCTACAGCATCAATCACGACCTCACACATTCTCCACCATAAACAACTCGCATACACTTTTAAATTTGAATATTTCTATTCTTTCCCACACCAAAAATTCATGCCTTTCTTGTTTTCCACAATACCATTATCGGTGTGCTTTATATTATAGAACATTAGTTCTTCAATCTTTTTCATTCAAAGCCTAAACTAAATATTCCTAGAGTTTCTCAACATTTCTTACATCAAACCACTAAACAATAGCCACTGAATTCCACAGTATTTCCTCCGCTAACTATCAACTTTCCCATAATCGGGTTTCTTCCCCCCTAATGCGATATATACACAGTCAAAATGCTGGTAGGATCCTTTATGCTCTTCACCTTTATACTATTATTTCAGATGTCCAATATAGGAAATATCAGTAAACCGCGCCACTTACCAGATACCACTTTTGAAGCCACAGATACTGGCAATCAGGTCATCACTTCTTTGCCCAATCGCACGCTCATTAAATATATAACATATAGTATACTATACATCTCTCCTGATATCGATTTCCTGTCAAAATTGTTCATAAAATACTATATTCCATCCTTAACACTGATATTACATTCATACATTACTGTTTTCTTCTCTCCATTCCAAGAAACCAACAAGTAACACATTATACGAAGGACAACTCAAAAATACAATTCCTCACTACCACTCTAAATGAACATGTCTTGAAACAAGCTCAAACACTTAAAACTTACTACCTCCCCACATACACACATTTAGGACGGAAATACAATAAAACATAAACAACATTCACACAGACCCAAAGTTTTCGATGACTTTCAAGTACCTGACATGCTCACACTCCCAACATATGCATACATCAATCACATATTACACATTCCCTAAACAAAATGCATACAAACTCAACACAAAAAAATACACCAATTCCTTTCACAATTTCACATTGGTACTTTCCAAAAACACCACCCCCCAAAAAAACACAACCACCACACTGGATCAGACACACACACAACCAAATTACAAAGGAAACAAACAACACAAACTACTCACACAATTCCAAGTATAGAAAAACCACTCAGAAACTAAGCAACCAATGCACACGGATTCTTAATTCAGCAAACACCTCTGAAAACCGTTGCTACACTCACAGATACTACTTATGACACACCTCCTGCACCAATAGCAACTGCTACCCTACACAATATCGGACGCATAAACTACAATGATAGTGCAGTCGCCCCAAGAATTGATGGCAGATTTTCAGAACAATTCAATCACTATCTACTGCATACATTCAATGAAAACTTTCTCAATATACTATATTATTTCTCTTCCTTCATCCCTTCCTGTCAAAGAAAATACATCCTATATCAACACTAACATTTCCCCAATGCAATGAATGTGTATTATATTACTCCGCGTCCGGCACATACTATGCTTCCCACGATTTCAAAGACAGTACATTAGCCAAATACTCTACTTTCCAACACCACTTCACACAAATTGGTGACTAAAATTTACTACTTCCGTTTCAAACGCTATGCTCATATCAACAATAACCATACAACAACAACGACATTTCTCGTACTAATACGAGCACCTTATTAACCTACCCAGGTTCTTTATAGATCAATCACTGCCACTTATCAATTCTTTCACAGATTTCTCTTAATAGAGAAGTTACAAAATGCAGACTAGTAACTCCATCTCACTCGGTACAAGTGGTCTCCTTTCCTCCAAGTTCATCCAACCAATTCAAATATTCCTACTTACTTATACCGCTTTCACACTTTCTGAAGCGACCATACAGAAAACAAGTATTCAAAACTAAAGTATTCTATACATCAAATTCGCTGATTTCTTTCATTTACTCAATCTCTATTCTTTTCAATCTCATTCTCCTCAAATTATTCATCACTTCCTCAGCGATTCTGACATTTCAATTACTTCCCTTTACCATTTCCTATTAACGTTACAAAATCACTCCTCCCTACAATTCTCAAATATACTGGTACTTTGACGTTTATTTTTAATTTTCTCCAACAATTATACATATGCGTCACTTCTTGGACCGACTACACCACTGTCATTCACACACACACAGTGAAACGAACAAAAGCCCACCACCATCCACACACAATATTACATCCCTATACTTTGATCAAAACAAATGTGACCCTTACTCAACATAAATTACAGAATGATCGTTTCACCAAACGAACATTACACACAAGCATGTTTTCCTCATTCGAACACCACGACATGTCGTTCCCAAACACGGAACACCTAAAGCAGTATAAACATCGATTCCAAATTTCTTTAGTCATCATAATACTGACCCAAACAACACACTACATAAGGGGTGTCATGGAACAAATGTCAACATCGCCTACAGAAACCGAACAATTACAACTCTACAACATCATGTACCTCACTCACCCATTACGACATTCCTTTCAAGGGGTACATCGAGTAACTCATGGACCAAGATCATTCACAGTCAAATAGAAAACACCTCCCATATTATCAAAGTAAACCAACTGTCATTCTTCTGCTTTGCCACATTTAGACACTGACACTGTTAAGAACCTCCGTAATGACCCTGAAAAACAACAATGGATATTACAGGACAAAGCTACAAACTAGGCACCTCAAAACCTCTGCCATACCAGGTCACACATACTCGGATACCGAGTATACAGACTATATATATGTACAAGTCACCCCTCTCAGAACCTTCTTTACGGGACACTTTATTGTTAAGCTATATGCACCAATACCGTTTCTAACCAAGTCATATCCTAATTCTCATAATGGCCAACACCATCTTTTTCAAATGATTTCACTGACTCGAGACTTCCCACACAAAAACACATACATCATAAACTCCATATATCAGAGAAATGCCTATTCACCACACACTCAAAACTTCACAATAAGCCACATATCCGACAACTGCCCTGTTAAACGATCATGAGAGCCAGGAAGCAAACTCAAACTTACAAACGCATCTCTCAAGTCCCACAACTTCACTTTCTTGAAGCAAAAGACAATTATTCAATGATGCACTAAACACTACTGTATAAGCCTCCTGTAACCAAACGAACGTCTAAGAGCGTATTACTTGACACTTTACCAAACTATCCCTCTCACACTCAACCCGTTCACTCTCAGACCACTTTCATTACAAAAGTTTCAACACGTCATTCAAACTGAACAAACCATTGGATATACTACAATACAGATATATTCAAAACATCTCACGCCCTCCTAAACCACAAAGAAACACATCATAAAAACAAATGCCCTCTGCCTGACATGATGAGATGGCCATACTGTGCATCCAACCACCTAACCACCTCATGCTGCACCTTGGTAGAGTCCACTTCATATCAACGTTCAAATAATCATATCACCAATACATTCAGACAGTCTCAGTCACAAAATAGACAAAATACACTCAACGTCCATTTCTCCTCACACACCTAATCCAAAAAACAAAACACAAATAATCGAAACTGTTAAACAAGGCTGACCCAAAACACACACTCACCGGTGTAGTCATTACATCGGCAACTCCTCGCACACAACCGACCACAAAATACACAAAATACAGTCGAACTCCATTTCTCCTAACACACCTAATCCAAAAAAACCAATAATCGAAATTGTTCTAAAAGGCTGACCCCAAAAACACGCTCACCGCTGTAGCCATTACATCGGCATGAATTAGCAACTCCTCGCACACAACCCACCATCGGATCTCTACCCTCTATATTCTTCTCCTTTTACAATACATCCACACTATTATTAACCCGCCACTTACTCTAATTCCATTTCCCTCCCTACAACCCTTGTTTTTTACATTACACATTACTGCTCAGTTACACCCATAACACCTCTCAATCTACCAATTACACTTCGTCTCTTCACTATTAATGTCCCATATTGGATTACGTTTGAAAATTCAACCATTGGGTTAGATTTCAATTTAAACATCAACGGTTCCACCTATAAATACGACAATTCTTATATGAATCATTCTCGATCCACTGCCATTCCCATTAACAGACTATTACGGTATTATCATATTCAACAATTCAACACTACCTCAGCTCATAACACCAAACACCACTTTCTCCTACAGCACATTTAATGTTTTCACAAAACGTCTTCAAAGCAGATGCAACCAGCAGACATTTTCACGACTATATCTCATTAGCCAACAAAAAAAAAAAAAAAATCACCCAATAAAGCAACACTAATACGCAGATCGATGCATGAGTAGCGATGGCTCTCTTTGAGTCGCCACATTACTACGTGCCAAATATAGATACGTGATTGCCTGTATCGCTCATTACAGTGTGTGTCTGTATGGTTGGGTGGAGGCAGCTGAGTCATTGGAGGAACCTAACTAGGCAGACCTAAGTGACCTCATCCCTGTCTGCCTATGGTTTCGCCGACCTAGGCCAGAACACGTCCAGTGGGAAGTAGCTCCGATAACCAAACCTTCATACCTATCGCCTATACCCAAATACAGACCTGCCTGTCACCCTAGTCCC
>JAGKTI010032198.1:0-11954 GCA_018397915.1 Birgus latro
AAAAGCCTCAAAGAACCCCGCAGTTTAGTGGTTAAACTGTTCCCTGCCCCAGTAGGGATTTGAACCTGGGTCCGTTAGTACTGCAGGCCACCTCTCTACCGACTGAGCCACCGCCTCCCCAGATTTCTTACACAGCAAGTCCTCGTTATGTCGCGTATTCCATGATACTGTATAACTAATTTTCCTTATGTTTGGTGATGTAAATTAGAGGAACCAGCAAGTCAGCTATACAGAGAACATTGGAGGTTTGACAGGCAATGTTTATGGATCTACTGTGCATTAAAAAAAAGTGGGGGGGGGAGCAATATATCAAGGAATTACTGCATAAATATTTCTACAGCAGTTCAGATTTTTAATTTGCTGACAGCTCAAACGAAAAAAAAAATGATTTATGAGATTTTGGAGAATGAAGTTAAAATTCACAACTGGATTTAGGGTGGGTGACATGTGAGAGGAGACAAAATGTTCTAACAGCTTCAATAACACTCTTTTATTTCATTCTCACTATCTCAAAATGGTTTTATTTTGCTTTGGAGACACTTTTTTTGGCTATGGAAGTCTGATACAACTTTCAGTAATATCTTCACTAATATTGTCTCCCCTATGATATATAAAATAGTCTGGATAGAGCAAGAATAAACCATAACAGTATGTCAAATGATTCAAGGGGATAAAATTGTGGATCACCACACAAGCAACTGGCAATACAAGCTACCAGACACTAAGTGATGGCATATGAGTGGCATACGAGCAGTCTTCTTTACAAGTAATGAATGTGTTGCACTAAGATCTCAATTTTTTCCAACCAACAGGCTCTGGAAATTGGGTAAACTGGTAAATTAGCAACGAAACTTCAGTAAGCTTTTTTCTGTGACATCCTTGATATACTATACATCCAAAAGAGCAACTTATAAGTACAGGAGAGGCTCAATTACACGAGAATCTTTCAACTGGACAATGCGATTAATCAAAGGTTTTGCTAACTAATTCTCAATTCAGTTTACCAAAGAAATCCAAGATCTAACCAAAATTTCAAACATGGCAGGCTCTTTTTGCACCATTCACGATAGTTTACGATGCTTCCGCTAGGATTAGCGTCAGGCTGCCCGCCATATTTATACTGTGTTTGGATGTGCCCTGCTCAGTCTTGTGTATTTATCACTGATAAATATCGCGATGGCTCCTCCCAAAGTGAACCAAAGTGGTAGAAACAAGAGGAAAAGAGTTGTACTTACTCTGAAACTGAAAATAAAAATACTGGATGAAACAAGATAGAATGAAGGTTGAATGGTATTTGGTGGGCTGGTGATGGCCGAGTGCCTGGATTACGTTTTTGGGCTGTCACTGGATCTGAACACCACAAATGTGTGACTGGCAAGTACAGTACTGTTCTCTTGTATATTATGTGATACATCATATTACAGTATATGTATATTATGTGATATACATGTACAACTTTTATGATGATGGGGATGAATTTTTGTAAGTACAGGTACAGTAAACCCTTCACAAGTCGAACTATATGGGGCTCTACCCTGGTTCGAATTACTGAATCTTACGTCTTACCGAATTTTCACCCCCCAAAATTGCAAAGACAATACCTATTACTTGTCCTTTCAACACTAAATTAAAGGAGCATATAGCCTATAAATAAATAAGTTATGACAAAAAACAATTTAGTGCATTTAATATACCTTTAACCCCTTCAGTGCTGGGTGTATTTTCATTTTGTTCTTGCTGCCACCAGACAATTTTATTCAGTGTGGGGAGGATCTGTAGAAGTGCACGGGGTTGGTACAGCCTTCGTTAGCCCCTTCAGTACATGAGTCCAGTCCTGAGCGTCATAAAATCAGCTGGAGGAAGCGTAAATTAAAGTAGAAATAGACGCCACGGTACTGAAGTGGTTAATTGGTAGAAAATCAGTCACAGAGGCAGTATACAGACCCGTCGGCAGCGTATGTTGGAGATGGATTTTCACCCCCCACATTGCAAAAACAGTACTTATTACTTGTCTTTTCAACACTAAAGTAAAGGAGCATATACATTGTATAAATGAATAAAGACAACAAAGAAACAGTTCAGCACACCTAATTTACCTTTCGTTAGAGGCAGTACAGATTCGTCGGCAGTTTGTTTTGGAGACGGAGGTGGCTGAGTTCACAATTTAATGTAACATTCTAAACAGTACCCAGTATTTATTTCTATCTATCTCTATTGCCAGACGCCTCAATCCCGAACGGGGTGGCCACAAACAAATCGCCTCCATGTCACTCTGTCCCCTGCCATTTCACTACCACGCTCCCAACTCACACCCCCCTCTCTCATATACCTCTCCACTCCATCCCTCCATCTCATCCTCGGCCTCCCCCTCCCTCTCGCCCCCTCCACCTCACTCACATACACTCTCCTCGTCAATCTTTCACTCTCCATCCTCTCCACATGTCCAAACCACCTTAACGTATTTATTTCACTGAACATTAAGAACTAAACTTAAATGTAATCACTATAATAGACTGCAATGTAACACTTGCAGTAATAATAGTACTGAACTTTAATCACGATCACTTAACACTAAGTCACATGAACACTTTTTTTTTTTTTTTAAGCTTCATTCACTTACAACTAGAGGTGCCAGTATCACTTCTTTTATGCTTTGAACCTTCCATGGCAAGGCAAAAGGCAAAACGAGAGCACTGCTCAGCAGATGACAGTAAGAATGGCGCAACTACTGTCTCCAAAGGCAAGCAACAGACTGGCACCACGTGTCCACCTGGCGCCATTTCTCCCCCTACCTCCGCATTTCGGCCTACTTACATACGTGGTCTCAGCCTGAGTTCGTCTAACCGAAGATTCCGTCTTCTAAATGTTCAACTTGTGAAGGGTTTATTGTACGTACGGTAATGTATGTTATGGTGGAGCCCCCGCAGCTGCATCATTTGCGGTTTCATGGTTAGTGGTGGCCTGCAAATATTCCCTAACACCAGGTTTCGCACGAAAACCCCTCCATTCGCAGCGAGATTAACGTAAACAAACCAAGCACGTGGAAAGCGAATGTCACTTGTTCGCTACTATTGCCACAGACCTGTTATGTTCCACATGTATGTTTATACCTGCTCCCTGAGCCTTTTTTCTGTGCCCTGCTGCTCATGTTCTTGGTTTTACAATCGCGCTATGGCGTCCTGCTACTCTGGAGGTTGGGAGGCAGTCCTTGGGGTGAGTGGGGATGGTAAGAGGTCGGAACCACCAAGTAAGAAATGTAATGGGAAAGTGAAATGTGGCGGGGTGCAGTAGCCTCACTATCTGTCTTGGAAATTACATCCCCATCCCTTCCATTAAGCACCTCACTCCAGCATTCCAAGTGAGTTTCCTTGCCTATTACATACTTTGTATTAATGCTAGTTTCTTTTCAAATGTGACTGATAAATTTTAGATTGCATATATGGGTTTTAGAGGGAGTTGGCATGGGACCCAGAACCAATTAGCCTATTTCCCATTGGATCAATGCCCCAACTTGAGCAGTTTCATGGTTTGCGGTACTTTTCACAGAACCAATTAGGCACGAAACGTGGGGTTCCACTGTATGATATTCTTTTATACGTAAATACTAATTAACTGAAGTTTTAAAGGTCCCGTGAATTTCAAATAATCAAGATTCTACTGTGCCTGCTGTTTTGTTATTGCTGCTGCTCTACCCAACTCTGTCTGGCTGGGCAGACCTATCCACTACTAGCAAGTAGCTGCCTTCCCGTGGCAGACAGTGCCTCGCCAGGATTGGAACAGGGTTCTTCCACTTGGCAAGGTGCCAAAAAAATGGAGGAGGCACAGCTTCCAAGATGATGAGCTGTGTATTGGAGATATACATGAATAGTACAGTACTTTCAGCCCAGACTTTGTCAACCTGGTAAATGTGACCAAGTTCCCCCCCAGGAGTGTTATGCAAGGCCACCTATAGAAACTTGGTTTCACATCACTCCCATGTCAGTACCTTCCGGGATGATGGTAACCATCCACCTACTACCCTCCCATGTCAGTACCTTCCGGGATGATGGTAACCATCCACCTACTACCTTTGGTGGGCTAATGGGTGCTAAATCTTGGCCAAGGGTGACCTGTGACTATGCAGGGTATGGGCATCCATCTTCTTTGAGCTGGACACAAGCTCCAGCTGCATACACCTACGTGCTGTATGCTATACCCATCCACACACCATTCAAACCTGGAATATTCTGAACTTCGTCTCACACATGATAATCATCCAAACATACAGTTTTAGATTCAATATATTGCTCTCACATCACCTGTGGGGGTCATCTGTGGGCAAACAGCTATACTACCAAATGTCTACTTCAAAAAAGGGTGCAGCCCTAGTCATGTGCACATCCTTACCTCATCCCTTCATTTCTAACCCCCTTCTAAAAAAATAATCCTGATACTTCTGTCCCCATAACAATAACAAAAGCTACCTCTAGTGACTTACTAGAAACTCGTCCCTGATGAAATACTTGGCGCGTACAACTTCTGGGTCCTCCCCAGGTTCAGAATTGGCGTCCGGAGGTGTCTGGTACCGGGCAAAGTCAGAGAAATAGTCCTCCAGTTTACTCTTGCCAGCACAGATTTTCTCAGCTAGAAGGTCTTGTTTGTTTAGAAACAGGATGACACTTATTGTGCGTAGCCACCTGCAACACCATCAGGGATTAGACAGGTAAAGCAAACAAACAATGAAACTGTCAATAGAGTAATGCTTTCACTACTTTAATTCTTGATGCCTTAAGACCATTTATTCAGCTTACATGAGACTTTTGGAACTGGAAGAACACCTCCACTACTACAGGTCCAACCAAAATTGAAGAAAATCATTTGGTGGTACCCTAATTATAATGTGAAATACAGTACAGCAATGCCCATGAAACTCAGCCTATATGGGGCTCTGGTCATCTCTAACTCAACAATATTCTGACTTATCATGACCCTTTTCTGCTGGTCACTTCCTAACACAGTCAAACATCACTAACTATCAGTCCATGTAAAGTAGGTACACCGATCACCTGGTTACCGCACATACTGTAATTGGTACCAAACATGGTGCGTGATGGCACAACAACGAATACAGAGGACTTATGGAATTTATCCTTACTGGTACCAAGCACCCCATGTGCAAGCACAAATTTTCCCTTTTACAACAATTTAGACCCACCAGATACATACATAGATACATACATACTGTTATGATAACTACCATAAACACACATGGGCATGGTTTGATTAAGAGAAAGTGATGACAAGGGCACAATAAGGAAGAATATTTAACCTGTTGCTAGGTACACATACGTCATCAAACTCGACCAGCCATTAGCCTTGCACCTTAATGTCAGCTCGATATAAATGTATGGTTTAGTATAAGCAGTGGTAAGACCTTACCAGTTCACTTTTTATTCTTCAAGATTGTTTTCCAAATTTTTCTGATTATTATTATTACTATGGTGATAAATGAGTGCCTCAATAGTAGTAAACTATGTTTACAATCTCCAACGGCACCAAAGAGATGGACGGATGTCATCTTCTGGTGTGCCGAAGACAAACAGACGTCATCTTAGAATGCTATTTTTGGCATGGAATTACCCTTATTAGTGCTAATTTACCCACATCTAACCTAAATTTTCATAACAACCCAAGCTAATGTGTTTACAGCCATATGATGTGCATGTGCAATTTATCCCAAAAAATTTGCCTTAAAAAAAAAAAGTAATAGTTTGGGATTTTAAAAAGTAGGCCTACGGGTTGAGGTGACTGGTATGAAGGCCACCAAGTCATATGCAAATCACTCAATGGCCTTATTATTAACAAGGGGTGCCAAGCACAACAAACCTCACCCGACAGAAGTTTTCTTATTGCTGTTAAATACTGACTCGTTTCTGCCATTTAGTATCAGTGCACAATTAAAGTCTAAGGTAATGGCACAAATGCTTTCATGTTACCATTCATCATCTAATCCTACCTATGGTGGCCCATGAGAGGCATAAGAGCCTGGGGCTTGGCGAGTTGGTCCTGACATTTAAGATGAGAGTGACCTGCCTCATTCATCCCTGAGTGACATTATGAGAGCAATAAACCTCAACCATCCCTTGGATATGAACCTACACCAGCTCAAACCGATTGGAGCGCCATAATTTGGTTATGTGGTTACCACCCAGCATAGTAAATGGTTTCATGGTGTACAGGAAACCATTTGGCTTGTCACTCAGTGCAGAGTCACCCACAGGCAGAAGGAAGAGGAAAGAATGATGAAAAGGAAGACAGAAGAGGGAGGAAGAAAGAGAGGAAAGGGCAGACACCCAAGCAGCACTACATCGAGTGAGTGGATGGTGAATGCCCGCAACTACCACGTTTTCAAGTTACATCCTCTGAAAATCCGTGATCTTGCATTTGACCTTTCAAGGTCACTCGAGGTCAAGGGTCATGCTACCAAATGAAAGCCCATATGAGACTTCCTATATCTTGGTAATTGTAAATATCTCACGAGTTTTGAGTTATAGCCCCTTGAATATCCGTGACCTTGAGTCTGACCTTTCAAGGTCACTAACGGTCAAAGGACCAGGTACCAATTAAAAACCCATATGGGATTTCCTATAGGTTGATAACAGCAAATATCTATCTTCAACCAGTTTCAAGTTATAGCCCCCTGAATATCCATGACCTTGAGTTTTACCTTTCAAGGTCAAAGATTTTGACGATAAATGAAAACCCATATTAAGAGTTTTTTCAGTTCCAATAGTAAATATCTTCAACAGTTTTCAAGTTATAGTCCTCTGAATATCCATAACCTTGATTTTGACCTTTCAGTGTCACTCATTACCTCAAAAATTTAATCACTATCTTTGGGGACCAGTGCCCACATATCCTGAAAGTTTCATGTAATTTCAATCAGCCGTTTTTCCATTATGTTGCCAACAAACAAAGAAACTCTACCAAAAAAAAATCTTGTTGGACTCCATCTGGGCGAGGTAATAAAAATTTCAATGATGCAGACTTAGATGTATTATCATAATACATAATAAACTAATAATTGTGACTGCACTAACACAAGTCCATTGGTAAATTACAAACGAAGAACAGCTGATCGCGTTGAACATTAAGATGGCGGTGAAAGATTTGTATTGTACTGTATATTGTATTCTTGTATATCCACTTTCTCTAGCTACCAGAGTATCTGGCCATCCCCCTTTGTTGACCTTTTCAGTGTGACAATAACATAGAGAGAAGACCAGTATACTCTCCCAAAAACTTCCCTCCATCTCATTCACTACCCTATAATCGCTTAGCGTAATACACAACATACCCCACTATGTCACGGAGGCTGACACCAGAAAGAGCACATGGGCAGAAAACTTTGCCCCCAGTACCTGGTGGCGGACCTACTGAGGGGAGGTGTCACGAGGGCTCCGGAGGCATAGATTTTAGGACTGGGATGGGATGGGGCTCGGACCTGTGCTAGAGGGTACAGGACGTTATAGTTCCCAGGCTGCCGCTTCCGCCCAACAGAGAGGGGCCCAAACCAGGGAGTAGCACCCCATGAGGGTGCCCTATCAGTGAGTGTACATGTATATTGACAGGGCAGTTACAGTGCCAAGGCACGCTTGGAGGGCATCCCTGTAGTTGTCCTGGCAGGGTACCCCGAGGCCACTGCCACAGTCAATGGTCACGGATGGTGGGTTATGGGTCACAGGTCCCATGCCTGGACTTGGGGCTGTGCGGGTAGGTCAGGCATGTGGTCTATCTCTCCCCTTTATTTTTACTGATTATGACAAAAATGGGAGAAAAATCAAAGCAAGCCTGGGGAAACTAAATTGTCCAATGGGATCAGAGTGGCATCATGGAATGTAGGTAGTGGAAGTAGTTCTTTAGGCACTGAGGTGGAGGTGAGTGGATGCTGGATGTGTGCACCATGCAGGAGGTTAGATACAGAGGAGGATCAGCAAGAACGATTGTCGGGAGGGACTGCCGTTACAAGTTATTTTGGAATGGCAGGGCAGATGGAGAGGGTGGTGTGAGAGTTTTGGTTAAGGAGAAATGGGTAGAATATGCCATGAATGAACTGAAAGTGACTGAAAGGATAATAGTAGCGAAAACTTTGTTCGGTGGGGTCACATTTTCATTTATATTGGCATATGCTCCACAAGCTGGACTGGATGATTTAGACAGACTCTTGGATTATTTAATTTGTGTGGTAAGTGTATGGGGGATGATGAAATTGTAGTTTTGGGAGGGGGCTTTAATAGTCATGTAGGTGAAGCAGCTCAAGGATATGATGGGGTACATGAGGGATGTGCATATGGTACTAGGAATGAGGAGGGGGAAAGGATACTCAAGTTTGGAGAGGCAATGAATATGATTGTGTGTAACATACATTTTAAGAGAGAGTAGGGTGATTACATGAGTCCGGGGGAAACAGTACAGTACCTAGATAGACTACAGTATTTCCTGGTCAGGAGGGCTGATAGGAGGTTCGTGAGGGATGTTAAGGTTATAGGGAGTGAGGAGTGTGTGCAACAACACAAGTTATTGATATGTGACATGGTGGTAAGAAGCAGGTGATGAAAAAGAGGACCTATGCACCCAGGAGGAAAATACGGAAGTTAAAAAACGAAGCAGTAAAGGATCCCTTTTATAGTGAGATGAGTAGATTGGTGGCTGAACACGGAGCTGTTGACGGAAGTGTTAATGAGAAGTGCAGAGTTCTCAAGAACTATCTCCTGAGAGATACTGATTCAGTGTGTGGATGGACATTGCCCCCCCCCACTCCCCCCAAAACATAAAGTAACTTGGTGGTGGGATAAGGATGTAGAAGCTGCAGTTAAAGAGAAAACAAGACTTTTTTGGGAATGGTAAAGGGGTAGTAACAAGGAGGAATACCTGAATGCCAAGTGTAGGGCTAGAAAAGAGGTTTACAGTGCAAAATCTGAGTCTCAGAGACTTTTACTTGATAACCTAAATAGTGTGGAAAGGAAGACTATGATATTTAAGGAGGCAAATCAGATGAAGATGGAAAACAGGAATATCATGGGTGAGCAATGTGTGAAGAATGATGAAGAAGAGGTAGTGGTGAACAGTGGGGACATTAACCCCGACGCACCAGGTGACTTGACATGCCAATGCGATTTAGGTGGACGGAGGCCGCCGGGTGTCAGCATTTGCCACAAGTGCATTCCTGCCAGAGTTGGAATTGGCTCATGTTTGATCTCGCACTGAAGGGGAGGGAGAGACTCCTAGCCAGTGCAAGCAAGTGTGCGTCAGTCTGTCCCGTAATTTTGCCAGGTGAAGAATGTTGTTTTCTGAAACCGTCTCGTCTGATTCCATTCCCACATCATGCAGACCTCTTGCCTCATCCACCTCTGAAGAGCCTCTGCCCAAAGATGCTTGGAAAGGGCTCAATGATAGTGCCATACAGCATGCCTTGGACACCACTGTGTCCACTAGTGCAGAAGTTATCTCACTCAGGCCGAAGCCCAACTTGGGGCCGTGGGCACATGCACGAAGACATCCCACTTCAAACACCGAAAGTTATTCGTCGTCTTCATGTCCTTACTCATCGATGCCACCACATGCAGATCTGGGAATGCTTTCATTTACAAGAAGAGTTGATGAGTAATATGGTTTTTAAATTGTTTACCTAACTGCTATACATTCCCAGATACAAGTTTTGAAAAATGCTATTTTGGGAAAACTGCTCGCAGTGAGAGGACGACTGCTCTATAAATGGACTGGTTGACGGTTGATTTTTTTTTTACGTAAACAATTTATCTGGGTAATAAACGTGCTGATTTATCCTATGATATAGTTAATTTGACAAATCAAAGTAAAAATTTGGAGATACAGTACAAGCCTTCAAAGTTGCACAAAAAGAGGTTGATGGCAGCACAAGCCTCGAGTGGCCGTGATGTCATAAACCTGTACCATTCCCATTATATGTATGTATTATGCCCGTTATGTGCATGCACATATGTTTCTAGTTGGTTGGTCAAGCCTGGGAGCGCTGATGACGTCTGCGAGAAAACGAAGTAGAATTACACCAAAAAAAGATTCATCACTGTTACAAGAGATGATAACCAGGAAGCCGTGGTGGATAGCAGTGAGTAGGGAGTACCCCATTACAATTGGCAACTGTTACTGTTGCAAAGTGGTGTGATAGAATACCGAATCAGCAGTCATTTACTGAATCGGCGTTTAAAAATGGAAAATATTATAATTTTTACCACCACGTAGGTACAGGCACACCCAATTATCTGAAATCCAGTCACAAATTTGTGCTTAACATGAATATTAATATGATTATATTAATAATCATTTATAATGGGAGCCCACGTGGTGGATGGAGGTGCTCATCACCCACTCACTCAATGTAGGGATGCCTTATGGTCTCTACACTGAGTGACAAGCCAAATGGTTTCCTGTACCCAGGAAACCATTTACTATGCTGGGTGGTAACCATATAACCGAGGTTTTTGGCCGGGTTAAGTGTCCCCCAGAATCCCCTATCTAAAAATCACTTAATCATGGCAAATGTTTCAGACAGCCTTGGAGGGCCCAATACCTGCCTAGGGCCCCAACTAAATGGGCAGATTTACATGGCCATGTGGAATGTGAGAGGTGTGAAGTGAGGAGAGCAAAAGGGTGGAAGTGGTAAATGTGTTCAAGAGTGCAAGATATGTTGTGATGGAATTGTGTGAAACAAAGATGAAAGGATGTGAAATGGAGGAGTGGGAGGGTGTAAAGTGTGTGAGGCTGGGCATGAATGGGTGAGGAAGATGCAAGAAAGGAGTTGCTTTGTTGATGAATGAAGTGTGGCAGAGTGAAATGAGAGATTACAAATGTGTCAGCTGGAGATGTATGTATGTCAAGTTCAACTCTGAGAAGGTGAAGGTGGCTGTGACTGTAGTGCATGCACTGTGTGATGACAGGGGTGAAAGAGAGAAAGACATGTTTTAGGATGAGCTGGATGAAGCAGTGGAAGAAATGCCTAGGAGCTAGAAAGTGATTGTAATGGGCAATATGAATGAAAGAGTAGGCACTGGTCCTGAGGATGACATAGTGAGTTGTAATGGACTGCCAGGAGAAAATGATAATGGGAAGCAACTGACGGATGTCTCAGGAAAGGAGGTTGTGCATTTGTAACTCACATTTCAAACACAAAGATGCACATAAATATACATGGTATAGAAGGAATGGTGATCATGTTGAAAGGAGCCTGACTGATTATGTGCTTGCAGAGAGGTCGATGCTGGGAATGGTTGCTGATACGAAGGCCTTGAGAGGAAGATGTGGAGGTCTGTCGGATCATATGATTGTGGTATACAAGATCAAGCTGAGAGGGGTGAAGTGGACCAGGAATGAAAGGAGCAGTCGGGGAGAAAGACCGAAAGTCAAGAAGCTGAGGATCAAAGAAATGGCAGATGAATACAGGACCAAAGTAGGGGAGGAGTTAGAATCAGTAAATTGGAATGAAATGGATCTGGACAGCCTGTGGAATGCATATAGGGATTGCTTAGTTAGGAATGCTAAAGTGGCATCAGGTGTGGCATGGTGGGATGAAGTTAAGAGACTAGTGGAGGAAAAGAGGAAGAAGTGGCTAGAGTGGTTACATGACTGGGGTTCAATTGAAATAAGAACTGAATATATTGGGAGCAAGAAGCACGTAAAGAGACTATGGAGGAGAAAAAAGGCGGAGGTAAATGATCTAGGAAGAAAAATGAATGCAAACTACTCTGAAAATGGGAAGTTATTCTAGAAAGAGGTGTGGAAAAGTAGAAGTGACAGAGAGGAGAAATGTGAAAGTGTGAAGGATGTAAGTGGTGGATTATTATCCCATGGGGATGAAGTAAGGACCAGATGGGAAGAATATTTTGAAAGCCTGATGAATGGGAATAGAGAGAGCAGAGCTGCTGTAAACATGACTGGTT
>JAGKTI010032199.1:0-11954 GCA_018397915.1 Birgus latro
TAGGCCACACCATTGTCCTGGCCCATGAAATCCACACCAAGGGACCACTGATTCGCCAACCATCCCGGCAGAAAAAAAAAAAACACCAGCGAGCTGAGGAGGACCGGCAGGTCCAAGAAATGTTAGATGCCGGCATCATCTCGCCCTCCACCAGCCCGTGGTCCTTCACCGCCATACTAGTGAAAAAGAAGGACGGGACAATGAGACTGTGTGGATTACCGACGGCTCAACGACTTCACCACCATGGTCGCCACACCTTTGCCCAGACTAGATGACTCCCTCATCTCCTTATACGGAGCATCATGGTTTTCCACCCTGGACCTCCAATTAGGTTACTGGCAGATCCCGGTCCACCCCGATGACAGAGGAAAAACCGCCTTCTCCATCAGTAACGGGAGGCATCATGAATTTAATGTCCTGCCCTTCAGGCTCTGCAATGCCTCTGCCACCTTCTTGCGTCTCATGGAGTCTGTCCTTACTGGCCTCATGTGGGAGACTTGCCTAGCGTACTTACACGACGTCATCGTCTTCAGCAAGACCTGGGCCGACCACCTCCATCGCCTCAAGCAAATCTTCCAGCGAGTCAGACAAGCTGGGCTAAAACTTAAACCATCAAAGTGCGTCCTGGCAGCATGCTCCGTTGCCTTCCTGGGGCATATCATCTCCCAGGAAGGAATTGACCCCGATCCCGACAAACTCTGCGCCATCGCGGATCTTCCCCTACCAAAAGACATACACGAAGTCTGAGCTTTTCTGGGACTACCTTCCTACTACCGAAGATTTATAAAGGGCTTTGCCGACATTGCTAAGCCCCTCCACAGCCTAACTAAAAAGGGAGAACCTTTCATATGGACGGAAAAGAGAGTTGCGGCATTCAACACCTTGAAAACCAAGCTCATCACTGCCCCCATTGTTGCTTTCCCCGATTACAACCTACCGTTTTGCCAGTACACGGACGTCTTGCTAGTAGTGATTGGCATCATCTTGGCCCAAGTGCTGGAAGGACGGGAGCACATTATCGATTGTGCCAGCCGAACTCTCAACCAAGCTGAAAGAAACTATGCTGCCACTAAGTGGGAGTGCCTCGGGATAGTCTGGGCCCTCGAGCACTTCCGGTACTACCTGTCTGGCACTAAAGTCACCATCATCACAGACCATAAATCGCTCCAGTGGCTCCGCCAATCCAACACACAAAATGCACAACTGATCAGATGGAGAGAGACGCTAGAAGATTTCCATTACGAAATCTCTTACTGTCCCGGAAAACTCCACACGAACACCGACGCTCTACCCTGGCTTCCAGTACAATCCATCCGCCCGGAACCAGAGCTAGTGCAATGATGGCAAAATCGTGATCGATCCGACTTGATACCAGCCCACGTCTTTACCAAGCTCCACCAACAAGGCGATCAAGTTTTCACACAAACAGGCCACATCGTGCTCGACCCCGAAACTGACCTTGACACCCTGACCCACCTCCACTCTAACAACGGAATATACTTGGGCACCAAAAAACTACTACACGTGTTTCAGGACATCTATTGAACCCCAAGCCCCTCCAACTTGGCCCAACGAGTGGTTCAAGCTTGCCGAGCCTGCGCCCTCAGGAAGGACATCACCCGCACCCCCGGCCCCGCCCGAAAGATCACGTCTCACAAACCCTGGCAACTCCTGGCCGTGGACGTAGTAGGCCCCTTACCACCGAAAGCCAGCTACCGATACTTAATCACGTTCGTGGACAGCTACTCAAAAATAATCATTGCATGTCCAGCCAAAGAACACCACGCCGTAACAGTAGCTGAAGCCCTCATCCGCCACGTCTTCCCCTATTTTGGCATCCCGCAGGTGCTACATTCTGATAACGCACTCAAATTCTCTGGGAAAATATGGCAGGAACTCGCTACCATCTTCGGGTACCAAATTTCCCACTCCTCCCCCTACTGGCCCCAAGGCAATGGAATATGTGAAAGGAGCCATCTTACCCTTTTAACCAGGTGCAAACACGAATATAACAGAAAAAAATGAAGACTGGACTGCCCACATTAAAATCGTACAGTGGAGACTAAACTCCGGCCCCCGAGACGACGGCATTTCTCCCCACGAACGTATCTTTGGAGAAGCCCAGCATCTCCTACCCCTCAGACATCACCTCAAGCCCCCGACCATGTCCCCAGCGTCCGATCCCCTTCACCACCTAATAAGCAGGTTACATCACCTTCAAAAACAACAAGACCTGAAACCGGATGTCACTGCCACCAACCCCTACAAGCCAGGAGAGTGCTGGTGGCCCGACTGCCAACTCCACACAAACTGGCCCCTCGCTTCACAGGACCCTACACAGTTATCCAAGTCCCCAACCTGTACCAAGTCACCATCAATTATCACGACACCCCCCGCACCTACCGCAATAGACATGTCAGGCCCTACACAGCAGGCACACCCCCACCCGCTCTGCCCCCTAAATCCCCTGGCTAAGCCACCTCATCTCCCCCCACAACCCTCTCCCCACCACAGGGGGGTCACCTTGATATGGTGATGGGGCTTGAAGCGTGGTTGGCAGTTTTGGAGGCATGCCTACCTTTGTAGGGTTCGGCATTTGTCGGCCTCGTGCACTAAGCACCCCCTACATCACTGGTGGAGAAGGCCTGCTGGTGATGTTAGTCCCTGCCCATTTGTCATCTGGGGCGAGACTGTTGCCTCCCCACGTGTTTGCCGTGCGTGGCGTCCCGTAATGCTGGGAGACGGGAGTCCTGGAGGTTGAGTGATGCTGTACGGTGTGCCCTGCAGCTAGCAATACACCTTTTTGGTCCCTTATTCTGGCTAGAGGGGCGGCCTGGTTGGGCCTGACCAGGCCAATCTGCTGATCATGTGTTGGCTAGGGTCAAGTGGGCACTGGGGGGCCTGGTGGCTCCTATCGTCCTGGAGTCACCCTCATCCGGGTCCCCCGGTGGTTACCTGCGTATACTCCTCTGCCACCCCTGGGGTCATCAGTGGTTCTGTCCCTGACATATGGCCTCCCCCTGTTGGGCTCCGTGGTGTGGGGGGGTGGAGGAATGAAGTTATATGTGTGTTATGATGGACTTTTCTACAAATTCCCAAAATGGCCTGAAGGATGACGACCATATATCTGCCTCTGGACTTCCCTATGACCCATGTACTGCAAAGGTTCCGTCTTCTGGTAATGAGTCACTTGTTACCACATTGGAACCATGACAACCACTGGCTTGTTCTAAGTCCCATGGGGCGTCTGGTCCTACTCCTACTATTCTGTCCCCACGTGAGGTCTTGCCTGGCTTTTATGAACCTGCCCATTTTGCTCGGTACCTGGTGATCCGTGCAGTGGAGGATGTCCCTCTGGCGGACCTTGATATTTTTAAGGTATATCGGACTATTGTTTCTGCTTGTGGTAGGGAGCCAAAAATGTCATCCCAACAGGATGGGAGCCTCCTCGTGGAGGTCACCTTTCCAGAAGAAAGCAATCGACTCTCTGCCCTGTCTGCAGTATTTGGGGCTTCTGTTGAGTGCTCGCCGCATCCCACTTTCAACGAATCTCGTGGGGTGGTGTACTCGAGGGAGTTGCTCCTGTACTCTGAAGAAAAACTTCTTGAGGAACTGAAGGTCCGTGGCATCATTAGAGTTGAAAGATTCCGTAAGAAGATCGATGGTATTTTCCCTACTCCCTCCCTTTTGTTGACTTTCGATGCCATCCAGCTTCCCTCTTCCATTAAGGTTGCCTGGATGTCTTTAAAGATGAAGCCATATGTACCCAGTCCAAGACGTTGTTATCACTGTCAAAAGTTTGGCCACATCAGTAAAAACTGTTGTAGACTATTGCAAGGGCTTCCTGCGATATGTGCCACATGTGGAATTTCATGAGGATCTGAATTGTTCTGGCATGGAGACCTGTGTTAATTGTGGGAGTGACCATGCAGCTACCTCCAAATCTTGTGACAGATGCAAATTTGAGTATGAGGTCTTGTCTCTGTGCACTCGTGAGAGGATTGCCTTTAAGGAAGCTAAACACAGAGTCATGTCTATGTACTCGTATATTCGTCCTGGAGTTTCCTTCGCCTCAGTTCTGTCACGGTCTATCCAGTCAGGTCGCCATTCTGGTGGTGGTGAACAGGATTCTCGACGACATGAGAGCCCAGGTACTCGGTCTACCTCCAGTGTGTCCGATAGGATGCTGATTCCCTCGGTGCCCGTCAGCAACAAAGTTGAAGCTTTGGGAGATACTGCTGATGGAGAAGGCACCTCAGATAGCACGCCCAGGATACATATCTCCTTGATCCCTTCTGAACTTGTGCGGGCTGAGGTACATAACCCTCTCCGGTCCTCCTCTAAACGTATTCGGGAATCATCTGAGTCATTGACATATGTTCCCCCAACTAAAGCTTCCCATGCTGATCAGGGTGGCCCCCCTGATGGTGTTATTGCCCCGGTTGTAGCCACCAGGTTGGATGGTGTCACTGTGGGCCCAGACCCCAAAGTATTCCCACTACGGCTTGGGGGTAAGTCTCCCACTGCTTCTCAGGATCCCAGCCCAGTGGGGTACACTACTGGTCATACTCCTCCTCCTCATGGCACTGCCTGCTCTGATCCAGTTAAGGCAGCTTACAGTCCCCTTACCAAGGCATCTCTTGCTCCACCACAGAAGACTATTGTCCGTCCTTCTTCCTCCACTTTGCCGTCTTCAAAATCAGGTATTTTGGGTTCTCTGTCCAAGGGGTTAGCTGTGGTGAAGAAACCTATTAACCCTAACCCTCGGCCAAGTACACGGAATCCCGTCAAGGTTCCCAGTGCCCAGCAGTCTGGTACAGTAAGTACCCTAAAATAATGCCACTATATAATGGGATCTATAATTCAAAGGAACTGTCGTAGTTTACGTGCTAGTTGGGAGGAACTGCGTAGTCTTATTGCCCGTTTTTCGCCAATATGCATATGCATTCAGGAAACACTGGTTGCAGATATTGCTCCTTCTGGTCCTCCTGGTTACCATGTATTTTATTCTGATCCTTTTTCTGGCCAAGGACATCATGGTGGTACTGCAATCCTGGTTCACTTGATGTCCCATTCACTTGTCTGCGTCTTTCAACTCCACTGCAGGCTGTTGCCATTCAGATTTTCCTTCACCGCCAATATATGGTGTGTAGTATTTATCTCCCTCCAAGTGCTTCTGTTGAGTGGGTAGATCTTGCACAGCTAATTCATGACCTTCCATCTCCTTCTCTTTTACTGGGTGATCTGAATGGCCGTCACCCACTGTGGGGTGACAGTATGACCAACTCTAGAGGTGCTATGCTGGCTTCTTTGGTGGAGGATGAGGAGTTGGGGGTGCTGAATTCAGGTGAGATGACATACAGTCAGACTGGTGTTTTCACGGCCATTGATTTGTCTCTGTGTTCAGCTACTGCTATTTTGGATTTTAAGTGGGGTGTGTTACCAGATTTGCATGGCTTTGACCACTTCCCGATTATTTTAACCTCTGCTGAGTGTGAGCCACAGTGTCGTCTTCCTCGCTGGTGACTGGACAAGGTGAACTGGCCACTCTTTACAGAGTTATGTTCCACTGACCATACTGTTGACGATTTTGGTACTGATGATGAGACAGTGGCATATATAACTGATGTAATGTACTCACCAGCCCTTTTATCCATTCCCAAGACTTCTGGTCGATTTCCTAAACGTCCAGTTCCTTGGTGGACCCCTGAATGCACCTCTGCAGTGAGGACCAAACGGATCGCCTTCTCTCACCTTCGCCGCCATCGTACAGTCACTCAATATTTGGTGGCTTTTCGGAGGGCACGTGCTTATGCACGTCGCGTATTGAAGAAGGCCAGACGTGCTTCATGGCGGGAGTACGTTTCCTCCCTTCACTCGGGGACTTCTCTCACCCAAATGTGGAACCGGGTCAGGAAGATTTCTGGCAAATTTTCTGTTCCTTCCCCTTCTGTTTTATCTGATGCTGATGGGACTGTGACTGACCCCTTTGCTGCTGCTGAAGCATTTGCCCAGCATTTTGCTAGTGTGTCTAAAAGGGACACGGATTCGCCTTCATCATGACAGCGTCGGCACTTGGAAGCCTGTAGCCTCAGCTTCACATCCTCTGGGGGAGAGACTTACAATGTCCCCTTTTCGGTTTTTGAGCTTCGGGCAGCTTTGTCACTGAGTCAAGATTCGTCTCCTGGCTGTGATGATATTCCATACGTCTTTTTACGTCACATGTCTGATCAATCCCTTTCCTTTTTACCGGTGCTGTACAACAGAATTTGGTGTAATGGCGAGTTTCCATCTTCTTGGCGTGTTGCTGTAGTTATCCCCATCCCCAAGCCTGGAAAGGATCATCTGCAGACAACAAATTATCATCCCATCTCTCTGACCTCTTGTGTTTGCAAGGTGTTGGAGAAAATGGTAAATGGCCGGCTCATGTGGTATTTGGATTGGGGCAAGTAAGGTTTTCGTAAAATGCAGTCTACCACTGAAGCCCAACTGTCATTGGAATCTTCCGTCTGTGAGGCTTTCTCGACTAACCAACATCAAGTTACTGTATTCTTCGATCTGCACAAGGCTTACGACACTGCCTGGCGTCATGGCATTTTACTTTCACTCCGTGAGTTTGGTCTTCGTGGGCACTTGCCCATTTCTATTCAGCAATTTTTATCTAATCGTTTTTGAAGGGTTTGAGTGGGAGAAGTGCTTTCTAATTCGCGTACACTCGAAGATGCAGTACCACAGGGGAGTATCCTTAGTGTTACTCTGTTTGCTGTGGCCATCAACAGTGTACTAAGCGTACTTCTCGATGGTGTGCGAGGCTTACTATACGTAGATGACCTCTCAATTTCCTTCACTGCATCTATGATGTCTTTGAAAGAGAGGAAGTTGCAGCTGGCCCTTAATAGAATTTCTGAGTGGGCTGAGTCTCGTGGCTTCCATTTTTCTTTTCAAAAAATGTTGGCTATGCATTTCTGTCGTCTTTGGGGGATTCACCCAGATCCTGACTTGTATCTTTATGGTCGAAGGATATCCTGTGTGGAAAAGACTCGGTTTTGGGGTCTTCTGTTTGATAGACGACTAACCTGGGCTCCTCATTTTCGTTTTGTGAAAGCAACTTGTCTTAAGGCTTTGAGTCTTCTGAGGGTTTTGGGGCATACTTCTTGGGGTGCTGATCATCAGACCCTCCTTCTCTTGCATAGATCTCTTATCTTCTCAAGACTTGAGTAAGGATGTGAGGTCTACTCCTCTGCAGCTGATGCCCTTCTCCGGATATTGGATTCAGTTCTTCATGCTGGCGTACGATTGGCAACTGGGGCATTCAGGTCATCCTCGATTTCGAATTTATTGGTGGATGCTGATGCCCTTCCATTAACTTTGCGTCACCAGTTATTGACGATGAGATGTTGGTATCGTTTTCACCGCCTTCCAGATTCTGTTTCTTGTGCCATTGTTACCCAGGATTCCCAATCATCTGTTTATGACTCCGGTCCTAGTTTCCCGAAGCCCTTTGGTTACAGGGTCCGATCTGTTATGTTAGCACTTTCTGTTCCAAGACTGGCAGTCTGTCCACATCGGATACCGAGGGTGGGTTTCTGGCTACTACCTCGTGTAACATTTTGTAGGTCCGTTGTTGGAAATAAGGGCTTATTCCCCTCCCAGGAGTCCCTGTCTCTCATTTTAGAGCATGCCTCCAGTCATGAGGGTTCTATCCCTGCCTATACTGATGGCTCTAAGACTGATACTGGAGTAGGTTTTGATGTATTCCCTTCCTTCAGTAGGGGGGGTAGCCTTCCCGGGGTTGCTTCAGTGTATACAGCAGAACTGACTGCAATATTATTTGTTCTCCAAATTATTTTTACTCTCCCCCAATCTACTTTTGTGATTTTTATTGACTCCCGTAGCGCTCTTTCTGCACTTGAGTCTTTTAATGCATCCCAACCACTGGTATTATCAATTTTAGAATGGCTTGTTCTTCTTGGTCGTCATGGCCAGTGTGTAGATTTCTGCTGGGTCCCTGAACATGTTGGTGTGATGGGCAATGAGAAGGCAGATACTCTAGCTAAAGCTGCATCATCTCGACTGCCACATACCGATTACTTGGTTCCCGCTTCTGATGTAACACCTTACTTGTGATACACGATTCGTATGTGTTGGCAGAGAGAGTGAGATGGTGTTGCTCATAATAAGCTAAAAGAAATTTTTCAGAGAGTGATTGTGCCAAGGGTTCTCCCCTCCGTGCCTCGGCGATTAGAGGTGGCTCTTACTGGGCTTCGCACTGGGCACTCTCGGCTTACGCATGGGTTCTTAATGAGTGGTGGGACTCAGCCGTACTGTGATGATTGCCTTGTTCCCCTTACTGTCCGTCACTTGCTGGTCGAGTGTCCAAGTCTGGGGGACCTACGTCAGAGATTCCTCTTTAGGCATAAGGGGGTAGATGGTGCCTACTGTCTGTCTTCGATGCTTGGTGGAGCCTCCAGCATTTTTTTTGATGTTTTTAGTTTTCTACAGGTGGCGGGCCTCCTTCAACTTTTATAAGTACCTAGCATTTTATATACTATGCTTCCATTTTTCGTCTTTTATTTCCAATGCTGGGTACTAACTTTATTTTGAAAATGCACATTTTATTTGCGGAGTCCTTTACCTTGTTGTCCGGCGGCATATGACCCTGGCAGTTGCACCGCCAGATTTTAATTATATTCAATCAATCAATCAGTCATTCAAGCCAAAACCCACACCTCTCTCATACTCCCTATACCTCACACATTCATCCTCCTCTACCCCGTCTCCCATCTCCCCCTCCTCACCTGCCACCTCATCACCCCCCCCTCTGCACCTGCCTCCCCTGCCTCTGCCGCCGCATCACCTCACCTGCCCACCCACACCACCACTCCTACACCGCATTGCCCAACCCTTAATCTGCCACCCCTCCTCACACCACCATGTCCTAAACACCTCACACCCACACTGCACCACCCCCTTTATGCTGCATTCCGCCAGCATTGCCACAACCCACACACGCCACCCCACCACCCGCTCCACCCACACCACCTCCACCACCAGCCATCACACGCAGCTCCACATCACACACCCCTCCCCACCCCTCACCACCAATGCCCAAACTCACCACCATAGTGACCCAATCAGGACGAGTCTCATGCCCACCCCAGCGATTCACCGCCACCCCCTCACCCTCACCATCCTTAACCCCAACACTGCCAAACACCAGCCTGGTGACATATCGCATTCACCAGGCCATGTGGAAAACGCCACTGGCCACACTCCCGAGGGGCATCCCCAGCTCCTTCCTGTACCAGCAGCATGAAACGCCGGCCATCTCACTGGTGGCTATCATTCAGCCAAGGCCCACCTCCACCACCACACCACCTCCAGCCGTGAAGATCCGCTGCACAGTCTGGGCCCCCACCACAGGGAGGAAGAAACGTATCCGAGGGACCCTCCACCTGCTGTGCCTCCTCCGGGAGTCACCCCAACCCTCAGCATTATTCATAACGTTCTCTAACGACCACGAACCAGACACCATTACCACACACTGGACCTCCCTCCTACGGCACCTCACACCATAACATCAGACCGCCACCACCCATACCTACCACCTCCAGGCACGGGGATGTGAATTTTCGCCACCGATGGAGGTGAAATGCAGACTACCGAAGTGCCCCATGAACCTTACCTGGCCGAGACACCCACCCCAGAAGGAGATAACCAAGGGGCAGAAATAGTCAGCGAGGGCTCGGTACAAGACGGGCGCGCCTGTACCTTTCCCACACACCCCTCTTGCGCTCAGGTAACTCGCCAACTCGCCACCGAGTTATCAGACACGGCTGACTACATCTCCGCCGGACCAGCCCTCGCCAGGATAGGGGTGGGGCTACTCAGATAGTTCCAGTCAGCACCCAGGAGATGGCCACTAGCCGCTCTTTTGCTGCTACCCCACAACCACACCAGGTGACAGCCACTACCCGCTCCCACTATAACCCTAAAAGAGAAGGGGAACAGGTGATGGCCACAAGCCGCACCCCTGGAGTAGCGACGGTCACAAGCAGCGCCTCCGTCAGGAGGGACCCTACACTTGTGATGGCTACAAGCCACACCTGCAGGAGGATGACGGCCACAAGCTGCGCACCTGCGGGCCCTCCAGGAAGAAGGACACCAGTGACGACCACAAGCCACACCTGCACCCCCATGACAGTCACAATCCGCACTCGGGGTGTAGTCCTCACGGGGCACGGCGCCCAGGTGATGGCCACAAGCCCCATCCGTGAGCAAGTGATGGCCACAAGCCACGCTAAGCCCACAGGCAACCAGAGGCACGAACCCTCAGTGACGGCCACAAGCCACACGAGGGAGGAGATGGCCACAAGCCACACGAGGGAGGAGACGGCCACAAGCCATTCCACCTTTCGTGTCCTAGGGAACTCGGTGACGGCCACAAGCCCCGCCGGGCAGGGAACGGCTATGTGCCGCCCCTCACCCCCTACCCCAGTGCATACCCCACCTGAGAATTTCCCAGGCCTGCTGGAGTCTGCCTGTGGCAGCTCGGGTATCCTCACCCCTTCTCCAGATAGGGACACCCTCCCAGTACAACAACTGGAGGAGACTCGGCAAGGCCCCCTTATAACTGGGGTCCTAGCTCTCCAGCCTGCCCCTTGGCAGTCCCAGCCCCTGATGGGCTCTTCACCATCGAGCTGCCGCAGTTCACCCCTGATGGAGGCTCAGCAGAGGAGAGACCGCAGCCCCTGGACCAGCCGAGACGTCCCCAGGACTCCAGAGTGAGACCTTCCAAGCCCAATCCGATGACCTGCTTCCCCTCAGAGTGGGCAGTTACATGTGTGCCTACTCTCTCTCTTCAGGCCCAGCCCCTAGGCCGGACCCCGCGGGCCCCTCATGAAGGGTGCCCATATCATGCCGCCCTCAGACCACTCCTGGACGACCCAGTACGGCCTGCCCTCCTGACAAGGCCCCAGATGAACACCAGCAGTCCAGCCTCCTGACAAAGGCCCCTCTGGATGCTTCGACGACCGGCGGCCTCCTGACACAGGCCGCTGACCCTGGGCCCTCCAATACTGCCAGGCCTCACCCTACAGCAAGCCCTGGCTACATCCACCTGTCCCAGAGTCCTCCGGCCCTGTCCTATTTGTGTACTTATTATTTGCTTGTCAAGCGTGCCACTGTCTGTATTGGACTCAGTGTGTAATTTCAGGTAATATACGTGTAAGGTTTGTTGCCCTGAGTTTTTATGCCCTGTTCCCTCTAGTTGCCTTACAATACCCAAACCCAGTCTAGAAAGAGGACCCTGCTCCAGGCTCTGTGTCTAAGGGATGAGAAGTCGTGCCTTTCACACGCAGCATAACAGTGATCCTGGCAATCATCTGTGAATATTCAACCAATCACACCATATTATCTGATCTGTAAGCAACCAGTCACATGTAAACCGTGGTGTACTGTCACATCCAAACTGTGAAATGGATCACTGCTCTAAAATGTCGGGATCATTTGGGCTTTGCCCCTCACGGGAATTCCCCCTCCCGCGGCGTTGCCAATTTTTGTACTGAGCAAATTATCGGATTAAAGACAAAACACTATATCCTCGCTCCCACCACACCACCTCTCTCTCTCTCTCTCTCTCTCTCTCTCTCTCTCTCGATATAAAATTTACATTTTATGTAGATTTATCTCTATAAAAAGTCTATACAGTTTTATGAATTATTAGTATTTGAGGAAAATCCTCCTGACTCTCTTTCTCCCTCTCTCTTTATCTCTGCATATAAAATGTACATTTTATGTAGATGTATTTCTATAAAAGTCTATATGGTTTTATGAATTATTACAATTTGAGGAAAAGCCTCCTGACTGTCTGTCTGCATCTCTCTCTGTCACCTGATCCATCCCTCGCTGACCCATCCAACAAGTGAGGCAGCGTTGGAAAGCAATGTTGCCAA
>JAGKTI010032200.1:0-11954 GCA_018397915.1 Birgus latro
ACAATACACAAAATTAGAAAGTGCAATATACAGATCACCCTGTATTTCAGTAATACTCAGTCTGAATTACTAAATAATCTGGTCAGCTGAAGGTCTGAAATCTTACTCAGTGGATGTTCATAAACACTTTTCTTACATTACAATAATTTAATCACTCCAAGTTTTAATAGCTGTTCCATCTTGTAACGATAGTAGTATTGCAGTGGCATGACACATAATCACTTAAGTGGTCTATATTCATTATACAGCACATTTATAATAACATGATACCAAAACTTCCATCAGGCAAGTATCTGGCTTTCATTTATTTTCATATGACTATAATCTTACTGTAGTTTATAATCATCCTTTCAGACAAAGCAGAAATAATTCAACGTTCTATTGACGCAGATGGGATAGCTTGTACCTTAGCAAGGAGAATGTGCTGTTATGTACAATCAGCTAAATTACCTGTAGCACTATCATCAAAAATTACTTACTATAATGCTGATTGTATACTATGATTTGGCTTGTGATTCTGAGGGTTATATTCTTATCAGTTAGAGAGGCTTTGTAACCTCTTTCTTTAACTATTTTTTTCTTTTATATAACGTATTATTCTCTTATATGTTATTTATATCTCTTTTATATCAGCACAAGCTGCATAAATATCTTAAAAGTAAACATTAACATCCCATATGCAACAATAAACTGATGAAAAAAAGCTGTTACTATGTTTCCTCAGGCAACGAGAATACAGGCCTGAGCTAACAAAAACTGACTGAAGTAAGATTATTATACTAGAGTATGTAACATATAAAAATAATACAGGTATACAGGTTGAAACAGACCATACAGCGCAATACAAATAAGCTATTACTAATGTTTGTATTGTGGGTGTGTTTTCAGCCCCTGTGCACGGTACTACTACTCAGCACTGACGTTGCTGATAAACGTGGTGGTTGAGAATGCCAGCACACTCTATGCTGGTGCGCTGCTGCTGCAGATCCTGCTGCCAGGGTGGGAGCTGTGGCACATCATGGTGGCACTGACAGGTGTGGCGGGACTCTACACCGTGACAGGGGGCCTGGGTGCTGTTATGGTCACTGATGCCATACAGGCAGTGCTGCTGCTGGGGGGATCCATCATCATCTCTGTGGCTGCAGTGAACCGGGCAGGAGGGTGGCATGTCATGGTGGCTGCACAACCTCAAGGCTCTATGTCGCTCATCAGACCTTTCAGTGATCCCAGCATGCCCTGGCCTGGCTTACTGGGAGTCTTCATTCTTGGCCTCTTCTTCTTCGCTACCAACCAGTTCATTGCACAGCGTATGCTCAGTGCAAGGAGTGTGAGGGAGGGTCAGTGGGGTGCGCTGTTTGCTGGAGCACTGAAATTACCCGTTTTGTTTATCATGGTGGTCCCCGGTCTGGCTGCACGACTATTATACTCTGACCTGACCCATCCTGATCTGGTCTATCCTACGCTCATGTTTGACCTTCTGCCACCTGGTCTCCTTGGACTAGTATTGGCTGGGTTCCTGGCAGCACTCATGTCTGCGCTGGACTCCACTCTCAATGCAGCAGCCACACTGGTCACCATGGACTGGGTTCGACGAATGTGGCCTGACCTCAGTTCAGCACAACTCAAGTTGGTGGGTCAAGGAGTCACTGTGGTAGCTATGGTGCTGGCTGTGGCATGGGCACCTCAAATACAACGCTTTCCTTCACTCTTTCAATACTTCCAGAAAGTTTTCTCGTACACGGTGCCACCAGTCCTGGCTACCTATATTACTGGGTTCCTCTGGCCTGGTGCTAAGCCACATGCTGCTTTGCTTGGTCTACTTCTTGGGACACTGACAGGGGCTGCTCTTTTCCTGGTAAATGAGATCTACCACTCTATCCACATCCATTTCCTCTACATACCACCAATCCTCGTAGGTTTAACTATCCTGGTCTTAATAGTAGGGAGTCTTATAGTGCCAGGAGGTGCACGGGAAGACAGGATAATATTATGGTCACTGGAGCAATACAGGACAGAGACAAAGGTATTAAGGAGCAACCCCCTCTGGCAAAACTACCATCTCCATTCTGTCCTTCTGCTTCTTGCCACTGCTACTATTATTGGTATCTTCTGGTGAGGAGTAACAAACTAAACATTATTGTTATTTTCTTCTTCGTCTGTGGACATTCTTTCGCAAAACATTCCTGGATTTCCTCACCATCACCATGTTTTCCAGACTTGTATTTGACGCCCAAAGGCAAATGGTACTGAAAAGGCAGACACAATTATCACAAAAATTTTAAAGTTGCATAAAAAACTGGCTATGATAAAACCAATCATCTTTTATTCTGAAAGCAATACAATCATGGAAATCCAATGAGCTAACCCAAATGACATATCTTTTCAGTATCCACTCATACTGAAAGTCAGCTTATTTTTTTTTATTTTGCCCAAATTTGCAGAGACTACTTGTTATCATCACACCCTCTCTGCCAGGTGGTGCCAACCATCATTCACGCAACTGATGTTATGCTGACTACCGTACTTCTTCCTAAGGTGACTCGACAGTGAGTGACAAGTCAGACAGTTACCTGTAGCCCAGGAAATCATTTACAACATTGGGTTGTAACCATAAAACCATAAACAGGGGTAATGTGGAGCCTACTGTGGTGCTCCTTTTAACTGGGTAGAGAGATGCACATACGGCATCCATTCAGGAATTATACCTCCACACTCTTCCCAACCCCTTCGCTGTGGTGAGGCACTGTCCACTGCAAGGGAACATCGGTTCAATGTAATGGATGGCCCTGCAGTTGATAAGACTGCTCAGACATACAGACCAAGGTTACTCTACTACAACTACACCCTCTCTGATGCCATCTTCATTCAAGGAAGGTAGACTAAGGTAGTTCCCTATCTGTATCAATATATTTAATGTTTATTTCAGGTTCTAGATCTCTTCACTGAGGTAGGGAGACAGTCAGAACTAACCTTTCTTCATGCTGGCCAGTATGAATCAGAAAGAGATGATTGTAGTGAGAGAACTACATTGTTAAATTTTAAAAGTTGATGCAGTGAAGGCTATGTCTAGCTTTTAAAAGCTGTCACTATGTCATCAGTAAAAATAACCTGGTACAAACTTCTGCTCATCTCGACGGATTCCCAGTGCAGCAGCGATGGAAGCAACATCTCCTCCCGCGACGTCCTCTCCACCTGCTACAGCCTTCGACCCGTTGAGGGGGGGCTAATACTTCAGCAGGTCTCCAGCCACCACGGGCCCACACCACCTCCGGCACCGTGAAATGGTACAACGTGAGGATGGGGTACGGATTCATTCGGCGCCGGGACACTGGCGCCGATGTATTTGTGCACCGTCTGAAGCTCGAAGTAACCAATTCACGGGGCCGGAAACGTCCGTTGCGTGAGGGAGAGGCTGTTGTGTTCAATCTCCTACAAACACCGAAGGGTCCTGAGGCTATTAACGTTACCGTGCCTCGAGGTGCAGCTGTGCAGGGCTCTGCTCCTGCACGGCGGCGCCCCTCGGCCTGGGATCGTCAGCCCAGGGACCCTCGATGGTCTGGGGAGATTGACGCTATAGTCACGGTGTGTGTCGCGACGGCTCGAGCATTTTGCTGTGGTGATAAGGCGGCGATGCTTGTTCTTCTCCCACAGATTTTTGAGAAGAACGGGCTTCCGCGCATTGTCATCCCGCAGTGCTTTGCCCGCGATACCCATACTACCCCACGCCAGGAGCATCGCGCCCCCAAGCTGCAGCCTCCTAGACCCCTCCCAACACCGCGGATCAGCCTGCAGCTCGATGCTTCTCTCAATCGAGCTACTGCTGCCACCGCCACTACCGTTGCTGCACCGCCTGCCGAGACAGCCCAGCCAGCTCCTACTGTTGATTCCCTCTGCTCGCCGTCAGCAGCCGAGGAAAGGGCTCCTTCTCCCGTCCCCTCCACTGACAGGGAAGAAGTGGACCTCCCGCCCTCGACTCCTCCACCTGCTGTTGATGGCGAGCCGAGGAGAAAGAAGAAAAAGAGGAAGGGGAAGAAAGGCGGGCCTCCACCACCGGTTGAGATGGAGACAGACCATCCCACGTCTCCTCCACCATCTCCACCGCCTGCCTCCACCACTACTGCTCCTCCACCTCCACCGCCTGTCTCCACCACTGCTGACTGCCGTCAGGAAGTTTTGGCCCGACTCCCTCCACTGAGAGAGGAAACTCGCGTCCATCTCGAGTCTCTCTCAGTGGATCAGATCTTTGAACAGCAAGATCGATACTATCAGGCCAACTTCTCTGACGTGACGGACTCCCTCTACCGCCTCCACCGCTGTCAGCAGTTTAACGACCGCCACGCCGAGTGGAGTGTCTGCTTGTGATGAGCGAGAGCCACGCCGACGACGTGGCCATTTTAGACTACGTCGTCCGCGCTATATTAAAACATCACGGTCTACACTAGCTGAAGCTAGTTCACCTGCCTTCCATCTGCAGTTCACCCACTACGGGCTCTCCACCCTGAGCCCGTGCCACATCCGTGTGGCAAATCTTATCATCAGCATCATCATCACACATGAAAGACTGCCAGAACCTAAATTAAATGGTTATATACAGTTGTGGACATAAACTATCCATCCATAAAAATAACAAGATAGTGAGCACTAATTTTTCAATGCTGATACCTAGCAGTGAAACCTCTAGATACCAGAAAACTTTACAGAATAATAAGGATGAGAAAAAGTGGAGTGATACTAGAGTCTGCAGTTGTACAAAAGATTATCAGTGATGGTGTTTGCAGTGCCATCTAACACTGCGACTTGAAATATATACGGTAAACAAAAAGCATAACAAGGCTGTATCTTTAGAGGCATTTGTATCACCCTCGACTTGTTGGTATTAAAACTGTCATTTGCACATTATTAGTGGTGGATTATAACGGGAGTGACAACTGCAGTAACTATTACACGTACTGTATAACCAAACATATATATACATGTGTGTTGTGTGTTGGGGAGAACAGGTGGAGATTATCAGGTGTGAAAGGATTGAACTTGCTTGTGAGTCTCTTGAGTGTGTGGAAGAGTTCTGTTATTTGGGAGACATGTTATGTGCTGGAGGTGGGGCTGGAGTGAGGAGTGGTTGGAAGAAGTTCAGGGAGCTGTTGCCTCTCCTTTTTTCTTTTTTTTTATGCAAGGAAGAAGGAACCAAGGGCCATGGGCCGGCATACTGTTCCTTCCAAGAAAAAGTAAAAACAATACAAAAGAGAGCCAAATTCAAGATCCATTCAGTTCGAGATGCCTGGACACACTGCGTTTGAAAGATTGGAGATCATAGGAAGCAGGGAATACAGACAGAGGGAGACAGTTCCAGAGTTGACCAGTTGCATAAATGAAGGACTGGGAGTAACGGTTAACTCTTGCATTAGAGAGTTGGACAGAAAAGGGATGAGAGTTTGTTGCTAGACGGGTACTACGTGCCCGTCGTAGAGGTGGAGGGATGCAAGCAGACAGTTCAGAGGAACAGTGACCATTGAAGTAGCGATAGTAGAGAGATAAAGAAGCAACAGTGCGGCGAAGAGACAGAGGTTGAAGGGAATCAGTAAGAGGAGGAGAGTTAATGAGACGAAAAGCCTTTGACTCCACCCTATTGAGAAGAACCGCATGTGGCGAGCCTCCCCACACATGAGAGTTGTACTCCATACACGGGCGAATAAAACCCGTGTACAAGGTCAACATCTGTGCAGGGGTAAAGAAAGCTCGGAGTCGGCCCAGCACACCTGATCTCTTGGAAGCAGATTTCACAAGAGATGTAATATGTTCTTTCCAAGACAAATCCCGAGAGAATGAAACCCCTAGCATGTTCAAGGATGATGCAGGTCTGAGCTGGACATTATTAAACATTAGTGGGTAATCCTGAGGACGATTTTGTCGGGTTGATAAGTGTAAGAACTGGGTTTTTGATGCATTAAAAATAACAAGAATATTTTTACCCCAATCAGAGATATGAGCCAAGTCAGACATTAGGTGTGCCATGGCCTCATCCCTTGTTTGCTGAAGTAACTGCTGAGATGGAAGTTGCGGAAATCGAATGGAAAGGTGAAGGGTGGAATCATCAGCATATGAGTGGATAGGGTTAGATGTACAGCTTAGAAGGTCATTGATGAATAAAAGAAAGAGAGTTGGTGATAGGACAGAGCCCTGAGGAACACCACTGTTGATAGGTCTAGGAGAAGAACGTTGGCCTTTACAACAGCAGCTATAGAACGACCAGAAAGGAAGCTAGAGATGAAGGCACAGATAGAAGGATAGAAACCGTAAGAGGGCAGTTTGGAAATTAATGATTTATGCCAGACTCGATCAAAAGCCTTAGAGATGTCAAGTGCAATCAATGGCAAAGCTTTCGCCAAAGTCCCGAAAGGAGGATGACCAGGAGTCTGAAAGGTAGGTGATAAGATCGGCAGTGGAGCGTCCCTGACGGAACCCATACTGACGATCAGAAAGAAGGTTGTGACAGGAAAGATGCTTTAAAATTTTTCTGTTAAGAACTGATTCGAAAGCTTTTGATGCACAGGATGTTAAAGCAATTGGACGATAGTTAGAGGGTTAGGAATGGTCACCCTTCTTTAGGACTGGCTGAATAAGAGCAAACTTCCAGCAAGAAGGAATGGTACAAGTTGAGAGACAAAGGCGAAAGAGTTTACCTAGGCAGGGTGTAAGCACAGAAGCACAGTTTTTGAGGACAACAGGAGGGACTCCATCAGGCCCATATGCCCTGTTAATATTGAGGCCAGTGATGGCAGAAAATACATCAGCTGAAGAAATTTTAATGCCAGTCATGAGGAAGTCTGAGGGGGGAAGTGATGGAGGAACAGCACCGGAATCGTCTAAGGTAGAATTGGAGGAGAAAGTCTGAGCAAAGAGATCTGCTTTATCAGTAGAAGAAATAGCTACAGAGCCATCAGAGTAGAAAAGAGGAGGGAAGGATGATGAGGTAAAGTTGTTAGAAAGGTTTTTGGCAAGGTGCCAAAAGGAGCGAGAAGAATTCGAGTTGGAGAGTTGGGAACATTTAGCACGGATGAAATTATTTTTAGCAGAGCGAAGAACAGACTTAGCACGATTCCGGGCAGAAATATAAAAAAGATGTTGGTGACATTGATAAGGCTCTCCCTTCGTGCTGGGGGATCTTTGTATGCAGCATGTGTTAGGAGTGTAATGCTGTATGGCAGTGAGACTTGGGCAGTAAAAGAAGAGGATATTCTCAGGCTCAGACGTACAGAAATGACAGTGATTAGGTGGATGTGCAGTGTGTCCCTGAGTGTGAGGCCTGAGAGGTCTAGGTTTATGATGGAAGAGTTGAGGGGTAGGATGGGACTGGAGTGTATTGATGTCGTGATGAGGAGAGGTAGATTGAGATGGTTTGGGCATGTGGAGAGGATAAGTTGTGATAACTGGGTGCAGAATGTGAGAAGTGTTAATGTTAGGGGTAGGGCTGCAAAAGGTCGATCAAAAAAAACTTGGACGAGGTCACTGAGTGTGACCTCAGGATATGGGACTGAATAGGGAAGCTGCCAGAGATCGAGCAGCATGGAGAGCCGCCAATAGGTGACCAAAACCGACTTATGAAAGCATGTTGGAGCCTCCAAAAACAAACAAAAATGAACGCTATACTGGTTGGTAAATAGATTTTGGTGTGGTTGGTGGAGGCACCCACAATCTACTCACTCAGTACAGAACTACCTTCAGATGACTGGACTAAGTAACAAGCCAAATGGTTTCTTGTAGTTCAGATAATTCAGTACATAGGGCTGTAGCCACATAACTGCTGGTAAGTACTTGTAGACACCTAGGCAGGCCATGCATGCTTCTTTTCATCATCCTGTATAGATCACAGTAACAATGTACCTGAGTCTCTACACCTTATTTCGCCCTGTTACTGCTTGCTGGGTTCAGATCTCAATCTAACAAAGTCTCAAATGTCCCACTGATCTTGGATATGAACTCCAAAGGTTTTGAGTGTGAAAGTGCTTAGCTCCACGCTCCTTCTCTTGCACCTGCCTGGTCCACTACCGAGGCCCCTCCAGATTGATCAGGCCATCAGTGCTGAACTCCCCAGAATGTCAAATGGAAAAGACTAGTGTTAAATTATGCGATTCGTACGAGTGAATTTTCAGATGCTGGTCCATCCATCCATCCATCATTCAATCCTATGTCGCCCCTTGAGGAGCGTAGGAACCCGGGGCTAGGCAAGTTGGTCCTGACATTTAAGATGAGAGTGGCCAACCTCACTCATCCCTGAGTGGCATTATGTGAGCAATAAACCCCAACCACCCCTTGGATATAAACCCACTCAGGCTCAAACCGACTGGAGCACTTACCCACTTACCACCAGGCGCCATAAACTGGTTATATGGTTACCACCCAGAGTAGTAAATGGTTTCTTGGTGTACAGGAAACCATTTGGCTTGTCACTCCTTTCATCCTCGCTTTACCCTGAACCCTCCAAAAAAAGTTTGGTCTAAATCAGATTGAGAATGCTTAAGCTGACCTTGCTAAGTGACCTTTACCATTGACATTCCACGTCAGCATATAACTGACTTTTCAGAATCTAAATCCTGTATTCCCATAGTGCCTGAACCTTCCCACAAACTTTGAGCTATATCTGATAAAAAAAACTTGAAACTGACCTTGCCCTCTAACCTTGACCTTTGAACTATTCTCATTAATTGCAGATCAACTTCTTGGTTGACCCTCAACACTTCCACCAAGTTTGGTCAAAATCAGATAAGAAATGTGTTAGTTATTTTGTTCGTACAGCCCACAGATACACGGGTCGAACTTTAACCTTGCCCTGTGGCCTTGATCTTTGTCTGGTTGTTCTCAATACTGACACTTCAATCCTGCCTTGACTGGAACCATTCCATCAAGTCTGGTCCAAATAGGAATAAAAAGTTATAATAATTTTGCTATTGGAGAAAGGCTGATGTATGTGACCTTGACCTTTGATGAATTGTTGTAAAAACAATTGGTTAACACCATGGCTATCTCTCAACCCTTCCCTTCCATCGGTTGACTGAAATCGGTTGGAAAAATTTTTGGATTATTTGGTTCACACAAATTCACATGTATCGAGTAAAACATAATACTTACTCTGGTGTAGATAAAAGGCGCATAGGTGATGACACTTGAATAACTGATAAGAGGGGACTTAGATAAATAAATAAATAAATAAAATAACAGGTCTTGGGTTCAATGTTTATGAAAATGAGCAAAGTATCTCAGAGAGATGGATATATTATCTTATTACATAGATTTTACAGCATCTCTTACTATGGTGCTTTCTGTATTTTAAAGAGTACTAATAATATAAAAATAATAGCTGCACCAATATCACACGGCAGCTCATACAGTACAGCTTCGTCCACGGTTTCTGCTCCCACAGCATTTTTTCCCCTTACCTTTAAATTTGTCTTTTGTGGTCTAGAAAACACATGAGAAAACACACTTGACATTTTAAATCCCTCGCATTCCATGGCGCCGAGTTACATCAGGGGATAAGGTGTTGTTTGCATAACCGAGCCATGTCAGTGCCACCACGTGAAGGCACTGCATGTTGTACTTCGCACAGATACGTTTCATCAGCGACTGCAATAAGCCACATTCATTATTGAAATACCCACCCCAGGGGGATACAACGGTAGAGATGGAGCAACACACACCCCATGGAGGAACCACGGACAGGGTGTTGCAACACCCTGCAACACCCACTCAAGGGGAAGACCAAAGGGAGGCAAATAGGGCGCCCGAAGGGCCCAGGCTAGACGGGCCTATGTACCCCACCATTGGCGTCAGGGAGAAGATGGACACCATACACTTCTCTGCTACTACCCCCTGTAGGACCGCGATGACGGCCACCATCCACACCGGGGAAGGGACGGCCACAATACGCTCTTCACCTGCAGCCTCCACTGGGAACAGCACCATGGTGATGGCCACCGTCCACACCGGGGAGAGATCGGCCACTGTACGTCTCTCTGCTGTGACCGGGGGATGGTCGGCCACCGTATACCCTTCATCTGCTGTCCCAGGGGTTAGTGGAACTGTGGCGACGGCCACTGTCCACGCCAGGGAGGGAGAAGCCGCCGTATGTCCCTTGTCTATACTCCTGTGATGCCCTTCACAGAGGACATCCCTTGCTTGCCTCACCCACCCAAAGGCCGAGCAGGACACCCTTCTCTCTCTATCCCCACAGAGGCAGTTCTCCGGCAGAGTTGCAGCTGGAGGAGATCTGAGGAGGCCCCATGGTGAGTCTGGGGATCTGTACCGTGCAGTCAGTGCCCCAACGATGCCCCTTGCTGTTGGACTCCCGAAGGAAGGGACGCCGCAGGCAGCCCATGACAGCGACTTGACCCGAGAGAGACCGCAGTCCTCAGACTCCCAGGGGTGCCCCCAGGACTCTGGGGCGTGACCTCCCCAGCCTCATCGGCAAGCAGTCCTCCTTCAAGAGTGAGCACAGACTAGCACGCCTGCTCACTCTGTTCGGCCCCAGTTCCAACGGCCGACCTACCCACCGAGGCCTCACTAGGGAAGGGCCTCCCTATACACCGCCCAGCAGCCCATTCTCCCGGCCCCTGGCAGTGGTCTCTTGCCCCCTGCGGGAGGACACACTTGACAAGACCTCTTCCACACCTAGACGACACCTGTGAGCAGCCCAAGTCCCCAGCAGCCCAAAACAGAGTCCTCCTGTCTTACTGTGCCTTTTACTTGTATAGTGTATTGTGTTAATGTGCTAAGTATTGTGTTGAGTCTAAGGCAATATACAGTACGTGTAAGGTTGGTTGATCCGAGTTTTTATGCCCTGTTCCTCTAGTTGTATGCACTAGTCCCTGTCTCGAAAGAACTCCAAATCAATCGCTCGTGTTCAGAGGACAAGAAGTTGACCACAGAACATGTAACATAACAATTATTATACATTATATTAATAAATCGTAAATCAAGTATGATTAACTGTTCTATGTTTAATCCTGAAGACACACTGGGGATGATACTCACTCTGGCCCGTGTTCTCATCAGTTGAGGAAGCACCCTTACATCTTTTCTTATGTGATTTATTGTCTACTAAACCCCATTGTCCTCTTCTGTGTTACATGAATTCTTCTGATTTTGCCATACACTGCATAAATAACACACAAAAGGATTTCAATCAGCCATATCCAAAAATAAGGAAGAAGTGTTAGAGAGCTTCCTTAACTGGCGAGAATACGAGCTTCTCTCTTTGATTATTTCTGATGCAAGTGAAGAATTCATTATGTGTCTGGGCTCTCTACACTGTTGCTGAGGTGTACCTTCCCGTGGTGATACTGATAACTCTAGGTATACAAACGTCTCATATCCACCCCCCCATCCCCTAAAAGAAGGATGGTGTACTCCTGGACAAACGCAATTGCAGCCTGCAGTCGACTTGGTTCAAGTTACAGATGAACCTTCAACAACTACAACAACAGCAAATATTACTACTACTACTACTATTACTACTACTGCTACATTGTTGTTGGCTTCGCTAACTAAAATTGGCTGTAAACTGATAAACAACCATAAACGTTCCATACTGTCAAAGAAAAAATAAAACCTACCTCCTCGCAGTTTAAGCCTTTCAGCCCGATGACGTATTTCATATTTCGTTCTTGCTCTCTCCAGACGAGTCACCTTGTGTACAGACTTTCTAAATGGGGGGGGGTCTAATTACATAGCCTTCAGTGACTCATTAAGCCGTTTTTAATTAATGCACGCTACCTTCAGTTTCATTCAGCTTGGGACAGATTATCCGAGCTTAGGTGAATACATTAAACTTTAACCCCTTCGCAAACATCCTTCTTAGGCTGAGCAAAATCCTCTGTGGACAGCAAGAATGAAATTTAAAAATACGCCATCGAAAGGAAGAGGGGAATAAAATACGCCATCGAAAGGAAGAGGGGAAT
>JAGKTI010032201.1:672-11954 GCA_018397915.1 Birgus latro
CATATATATATATATATATATATATATATATATACATATATGTTTGTGTGTGTACCATATTTGCCGGTGTATAGGGCAGACCTTTGTATAAGACTACCCCCAATATTTCCATTCAAAATGTGGGTTTAAAGGTACAGTATACTCTGTGCCAACTCTTTTAACACTTGGAGGAGCTTGGTGCCCCAGTAACCTCAGTCTTTTATCACTCTTCCTACTGACCAGTGAAGTGATACTATTAACACGTTGCTAAGCAACACAGCCTTTGGTTAGGTTTTCCTGTATACCAGCTTTTACTATGGGTTTTACAGGCTATCTAGGTTGCATGTGCCACCTCAGATATCAAAATGGGTTATACATTTAATATTCGAGTATGCTTTCATACTGTATTAAAAACTTTAAAAATCATGTTATCGTGAATTTTATACATTAGGTTAAAGGAAAGTTACATTTAATTAGTCATCACATCAACTGTCAGTGATTAAAAACCTTCAAAATCAGTATCATCCACATCTGACATCATCAGTTCATCAACTTCATCCAGGGGTTTGCAGTTCTTTGTTGTAAGGATCAAACTCTGAATTCAGAGGTGTAGCTTCAGCATTGGCTTCCTCTTCATCATCCACTCACAAAATATCTTCTATGCCATCGACTGCATTGGATATTCCACATTTCTTAAAAGAGTTGATGACTGTTTCCACAGAAATATCATGCCATGCCTTGATAATAAAATCACAGCTCATCCAGACCTGAAGCCAGCACATTCCCACCGCTTGTATACGACATTTTACTACTGATCATCTACTCGTTCCATTGCTCGCGGATGCGGTCTTTGAATAATTTATTTAGACAGACATCAAGTGGTTGTAGGAGTGAAGTTAATCCACCAGGAATAATAAGTAGTGTCACTGTTGTTTATCATTGTTAGTAATGAGCCCTGCTTCAGATCTGGCAACCTTCCACTTGGTGGTAATTTGTAAACAATCCATCCAGTAGCTACCGAGACGCACGATGGTGTTTATGGTGTGGGCTCAACAGGTCACCCATCTTCCTTATGTCCTCATAGCCATATCCATGGAGGTATTTTTTTTTTTTTTTGTCTTCGTATAGAAAACAAGTTGTGTTTGATGGTGAGGTTAGTAATTTCAACAGTTTTTGAAAGTATATGTACTGTATCCAGGAAAACATGGGTGAAGATGAGGGTTTGGTGTTGTTCCCTATCACGCCTATGGATCCCATAACGACAGGATATAGAGGTTAGTATTTTATACCCGGTGTTTAGGACGACCCCGTAATTTTGGGCATTTTTCAAAGAGGTTCTAGAGTTGCCCTATACACTGGCAAATACGGTATGTATGTACAGTATATATATACAGTATATATAATGTATATATAATTATTTATTTATTTATGTTTATATATACCATATATATTTATATAAATACAGTAAAAGTCCTGTAATCTGAATGGCAGGGGACTGAGGGTCTTTCGGACTACTTTTTTTTTTTTTTTTAATAACTATTGGGAGGGACCTCTGAAAACATTAGAAATATGTACACTCACAATCAGTAATTTCTGTTCAGGGGTGCCCCCTTCCTCTCCCTGTATACCCAGGGAAGAAGGGAGGGGGGGGGACAAAATGAGCTCCACCCACCACTATCCCAGTTCCCAGCCCTCCCCCATATCCCTACCCCCACACCTGTCATTCTGATCTGGCAGTTACATATCAGGCTGACTTCATACTTAACACTGTTGGTCCCAGTACTAGTACAAACATAGAACAGTAGGATATGTAAAAAGTGGCAAATATGGTATGTATGTATATATATATCTATCTATCTATTGCCAGACGCCTTAATCTCGTAAGGGGTGGCCACAAACAAATCGCCTCCATGTCACTCTGTCCCCCGCCATTTCACTGCCCTGCTTCCAGCTCACTCCCCCCTCTCTCATATACCTCTCCACTCCATCCCTCCATCTCATCCTCGGTTTCCCCATCCCTCTCCCCCCCTCCATCTCACTCACATACACTCTCCTCATCAGTCTCTCACTCTCCATCCTCTTCACATGGCCAAACCACCTTAATGTGTTCTTCCTAACGCTTCCTATCACATCCACACCACAGCACTCCTTCACTTCCTCATTCGTCAGTCTGTCTCTCCATGTGACTCCACATGCTCCTCTCAAATAATTCATTTCCACTTTTCTCACTCTTGACTTCTGTCCCTCCAACAGGGTCCAAGCTTCACTTCCACATGTTAGAGTTGGTATCACAATACTGTCATGTAGCAGCTTTTTCACTTCCATGCCCACTTCCCTGTTCCTTATCACTGCTTTCAAGGAACCAGCAACCTTTTTTCCCTGCTGCACCCTTTCAAGCACTTCACCCTCTAATTTTCCATCCTTACTCATCACACTACCCAAGTACTTAAATGAATTCACACTTTCATATCCTCCCCATCCAATCTCACTGTACATTCACTGACTTCACTTCTCTCGAAGACCATCACTTTACTCTTCCCTACATTCACCTTTAGATTCCGTTTCTTACACACTCTCCCAAATTCATCTACCAAGCCTTGCAGCTCCCCTTCATCTTCACTTAACAACACAGTATCATCTGCAAACAACAGTACAGGGAGTTTGCAAACACTGCCCTCTCTCACTAGGGCAGCTCCAACATCCACTGCCCCACCTTGTATCTCTTTTATAACCCCCTCCATATACAGATTGAACAACCACGGAGACATGACACATCCTTGTTTCAATCCAACCTTCAAATGGAAAAATCCACTCAGTTCACCATCCACACACACTGCAGCTTTAGCACCCTCATACATACTCTTCACTACCTTCAACAACTTCCCATCTTTCTTTTTTTTTCTTTTTTTTTCTTTTTTCTTTTTTTATGTGTCCGACTCTGGGCAGAGGCTTCACAGCCTGCTATCTAGGCCCAGCAGTCCTCCTACATACCATACACCTCTACATGTCACCACTTCAGCGCTAACACCCACTGTCCGTATTGAATACTTGCTAGGGCTGTCTCATACAGGACTGGTGTATTGATATTAGTGGGGGTATTTTTACGACATGTCGGCAGGTCTTCTGGTAGATTATTAAAGCCTGATTTAATGAAATTCAAATCCTTAAACTGTTATTTCCCTAACTCTGTCAGTAAGTATCCTAGCATATACTTCTCTTATTACAATAAGAAGGTAAATGCCCCTATGATTACCACACACTTCTTTTTCCCCTTTTCCTTTGTACAGGGGAATAGTTATACCTGACTTCCAATCCTCCGAGACTCTACTTTTTTCCCAGGCTGATCTGCACACCTTCCACATCCATTCTGTTACTATCTCTCCCCCATACATCAGCATTTCACCAGACACTCCATCAATTCCTGGGGCTTTCCCCATTTAACTTTCTTCATTGCTTCCACAACTTCCATCCTACTGATTTCTTTCTCTCTTCCCACATCCCTCCTTCTCCCAGCCATTCCCCAACCACTTATACTTGCATTACTTTCATTCTCTATGTTCAACAATTCATGAAAGTGTTCTCTCCATCTGTTCACTTTTTCTTCCTTCTCTACTAGTAATCTACCATTTTTATCTTTCACTCCCCAACTAACTTCTTTGGCACCCTGTCTAATTCTCCTTACCTCTTTCCAGGACATTTTCTTACATTCCCTCCACTTTGCACTCAAATTCCTTCCAAATTCCTCATCTGCTGTCTTCTTACTCTCTCTTACTAATCTTTTCACCTCTCCTTCTCTCTTCACACAACTCTTTTCCATCTCTCAACTTCTTTGATGCCCCTGTTCCTCATCCACTCACTATATGCTTTCTTCTTTTGTGCCACAGCCTGCCTCACCTCTTCAGTTCACCATGCTGTTCCCTGTACCCCCTTTTGTCTTCTCTTCACCCAACATACCACCTCACATGCTGCACAGATTTCTTCTGTGAATACCTTGCACACGCCTTCCACATCCCTCATCTGTTCCAATCTGTATTTACCCAATTGCTCCTCCACTTCCCTTTTATATTCTGCCTTTTTTCTATCCTCTTGTAACTTTTCTACCCTCCTTGTAAGAACAGTTTCCTCCTGTCCTTCCCTTCTTCTCCTTCTCCATTTTGTTTGGACTTTAATTCTGACCACCACCAAGTGGTGGTCTAAAAGTCCACTCCCCCAGCCTCTGTATACTCTTGCATCCATTACACACCTTTTCATCCTTTCATCCACACACGCATAATCAATCATTGCCTTCTGTTCATTCAGTTCACCATCCACCCTTCTCAACACTCGCCATGTATACCTATGGATCATCTTGTGCCTGAAGAGGGTATTAGCTATCACCAACCCCCTCTCGGCACAAATGTCCACTAAAGCACTGCCATTCTCATCCATCTCTGCAGGCACATCCCACTCACAAAACACTCCATCCACTTTCACATCCCCTACTCTTCCATTCATATCTCCAATCAAAAACACTCTCTCATTCCTTCCAAACTTTTCCAAGCATACTTCCACGTTTGTCCAAAACTCTTCTCTCACTCTGCTTGCATGATCTTGCATTGGCCCATACACACACACAGTTGCCCACATTTGTAGTCCAACTTTCTCTCTTACCCACACAATCCTTGACCCAACTGATCCATACTCTCTTATATTCTCCTTCCATCTGTTACTCACAACAATACACACCTTCTTTTTCCCTCTCATTCTCACCTACTCCCTTGCATATACCCCTTCCATACTCCCATTCTCTTACACTTTCACCCCTCCATTTAGTTTATGTTTTTCCACATATATATATGTATATATATATATGTTATATATATATATATATATATATATATATGTACACTGTATGTATGTATGTATACATATATATGTACCATATATATTTATATAAATACAATAAGAGTCCGGTAATCTGAATGGCAGGAGACCGAGGGTGTTTTGGACCCTTTTTTTTTTTTTTTTTTTTTTTATATAAACTATTGGGAGGGACCTCTGAAAACATTAGAAATATGTACACTCACAATCAGTATTTTCTGCTCAGGGGTGCCTCCTTCCTGTCCCTGTATATCCAGGGAAGAGGTGAGGGGGGGACAAAAAGAGCTCCACCCACCACTATCCCAGCCCCCAGCCCTCCCCCATACCCCTACCCCCACACCTCATTCTTAACTGGCAGTTACATCTCAAGCTGACTTCATACTTAACACTGTTGGTCCCAGTACTAGTACAAACATAGAACAGTTGGATATGTAAAAAGCATATAATAACTGTCAGCACACTGCAGCAAGAAATTAATGCATTATAACGTTGACAGTAAAACAGAGATGTTAACAGTGGCCATGTCAGGCCTTATGTGTTGGGTACACTGTTTTGAAAGCACACACACACACACACACACACACTAGCAGCGAAAAGGAGATAGCCTATTGTGATTATGTGGTTGAATGCGTGAGTGGTGGTCCCTTCGGATATTAGTTTAAAAAAACACAAGTTTCGGCCCGAAAAATACGAGACAAAGTGAAAAAGAAAGTTTCCATATGGTTGCATCATGGCGGAGAGAGACGGAGGATTGTTTACAACTGGCGAGGGGGAATTTGCGGGCTTCTCCGAGCTAAATGTAGGCAAAGGAAGTGATAAGCTGCAACAAACAAGAGTAGCAGGAGTAGAGAAAACGGCGGAGAGGAATGTCCAGGAGTTAAAAAAGGTATGGGAAGTAATTAAGCAGCTGCAGGAACGGACCATAGAGCAAGAGAGAGAGATCAAAGTCCTACAGAATAGACTGGAAAAGGTTAGCACACGTAGTGAGGAACAAGAAAAAGAAGTTACAGAATTAAAGGCGAATAATGAATCCGCATCAAATGAAATAAAACAGCTGAAGAGGGAGAATAAGAGTTTGGAAGAAGAAAGGGACAGAATAAAAAGTAAACTAGATGAATATGAATCAAAATCGAGGAGGCAAGATGAGCATATTCAGGAAATCAAGGAGCAACATAAGGGGTGGAAGAAAATACAGGAGGAAGGAAATGTAAATTTGAAGGAAATCATAGAGCAACAAAGTAAGGAAAAAGTGGAAAAGGAAGTGGTTAGAGTACTAAGAAGTAGAGAATCTTTGGTTAGGGATGTAGCAGACAAGAAAAAATGTGTGATAATTTCAGGAATAAAAGAAAAACGAATGATAGTGAGATCTGAAAGAGAAAGAGAGGAACTGAGCAAGGCTAAAGAAATAATATCACTGGTTATGGAAGGAAACAAAGAAGCCCAAGAAGAGATTGAAGAAGTGTTTAGGTTAGGAAAGTACGAGGATGGTGGGGCAAGGCCCATGAAAGTAAAGTTTAAGTCCCAAGTAATAGTGAATGAAATCATAAGTAGAACGTGGAAATTGTCAGAGAAAGAGGGGTTTAAAAATGTTTGGATTAGGAGAGATGCAAATGAAGAGGAAAGAGCTAAATTAAAGGAGTTAGTAAAGGAAGCAAAGATAAAAAACGAACAACGAACGGAGAAAGAGAAGACAGAGTTCTATTGGAGAGTTATGGACCAGAAATTGAGAAAGTGGTATCGACGGAAGGAAGGGGAGACGAGAGTATAAAAAACGATGAAAAAAGTTTGAAAGTGGCGTACACAAACATTGATGGACTAATATCGGCAAGGTTAGAAATCAATGATTTTTTGAGGGCACACGAACCTGATGTTATGTGCTTTGTAGAAACTAAATTGAAAGAAGATATTGATATTCATATGGGAGGTGGGAAATACAAATTATGGAGAAGAGACAGAAAAGAAAAAATGGGAGGAGGAGTGATGATAGCAGTGAAGGACAATATAAACGTAGATACTGTGGAAATGGCAGAGGGCAGGGCCGAAGCCATAAATTTGAAATTAGAAACTGGGGAGAATGGTAAGAGAGATATGGCAGTGGTATATGTTCCCCCTAAGACGAGAGCATGGAATGACGATGAATACCAGGAGATGTTGTCAGACATGGTTAGTTATCTACAGAAAGTGATCGAGAAAAGCAACAATATAATCCTAATGGGTGACTTTAATTGTAAAGAGGTGAACTGGGAGGAATGGGACTCGGGAGGCAGCGAAGATTCGTGGGGCACAAAATTGTTAAATATAGCAATGAATAATGTAATGACACAGTGGGTTAAAGAAGAGACACGATTCAGAGGTGATGACACACCAGCAAGATTAGATTTGCTACTATCCAGGGAGCCTGATGTAATTGAATCATTAAATTATCTGTGTCCTATAGGAAAGAGTGATCATGTGGTCATTGAGTTCCGGATGATGATAGGGAACATGGTGCCAAGAGATGAGCTTTATAGGCAAGGACGATACAACTTTGGGAAAGCAAACTTTGCAGAATTGAGAAAATTTTTTGCAAATGCGGACTGGAGAGGGTTCAGAGAAACAAGAGAGATACAAAGGAAGTGGGATATCTTTTTGGACCTCTACAATTTGGGAGTGGAAAAATATGTGCCATGAGTAAGTGGGAAAGAAAACAGGAAAAAGGTGTGGTTTAATAGAAGGTGTATAATAGCGAAAAAAGAGAGGGACAAGGCATGGAACCAATGGAAAAAGAGAGGTAATATCAGAACAAAGGAAGAATATAAAAGAACTAGAAATGAATATACAGGAATATGCAGAGAGGAAGAAAGGAACTTTGAAAAAGGTATAATTGACAAATGTAAGGATGAACCCAAATTGTTTTATAGATTTGTCAATGGCAAATTGAAGCAAAAGGAAGGAATCACCAAACTGAAAGTAGAAGGAGAGGTCTACAAGGATGCAGTAATGCAAGCTGAAGTAATGAACAAATGCTTCCAATCGGTTTTCACTAAGGAAAGGGAGTTTGTGGAAGGAGAGGAAGTGATTAGAAATGTAGTGATAAAAGATATAAAAGTGGAAGTGCAGAAAGTGTATAAATTACTGGGAGCTCAAGATGTAAGGAAGGCCCCAGGACCGGATGGAATCTCTAATTGGGTACTGAAGGAATGCAGAGAACAACTGGCGGATAAGATTCACAATTTAATTGTGTGCTCCTTGGAAGAGGGGAAAGTGCCTCGGGAATGGAAGAGGGCAAATGTGGTGCCAATCTATAAGGGAGGAAACAAGGAAGAACCCCTGAATTATAGACCAGTGTCCCTAACCAGCATGGTTGCGAAATTGTGTGAGAGAATCCTGAAAGATAGATGGATAAAATATCTGGAAGAGATGAATATTTTGACTGAAAGTCAGTTTGGATTCAGAAGTGGAAGGTCATGTGTTTCCAACTTGTTGAGCTTCTACTCAAGGGCGATTGACGTGCTACAGGAGAGAGACGGTTGGGTGGATTGTGTGTACTTAGATTTGGAGAAGGCCTTCGACAAAGTACCCCACAAGAGACTATTATGGAAATTAGAGCATATAGGAGGACTGAAGGGAAGCCTCCTGGAATGGATGAGAGACTTTTTGAGTGACAGACAAATGAGGACAGTAATAAAGGACAGGACATCTGGATGGAGGGAAGTAACAAGTGGTGTCCCACAGGGCTCGGTGTTGGCACCAGTAATGTTCTTGATTTATGTAAATGATATGGTAGATGGAGTGAACAGCTATGCAAGCCTGTTTGCTGATGATGCAAAGATCTTGAGAAAGGTAGAGGTTGAAGAGGACTGTAAAATGCTACAGGAGGATCTGGATAGGATATATGATTGGAGCCGGATGTGGGAAATGAAATTCAACGCAAAAAAATGTAAAATATTGGAAATGGGTAAAAGTACCAAGAGGCCATCATTGAATTATTTGATGGGTAATGAACCAGTTAGAAAAGCGAGAGAAGAGAAAGATTTGGGAGTGCTGGTCCAGGATAGTTTGTCACCTGAAAAGCACATAAATAAGATAGTGAGAGAGACATATAAACTCTTGACCAATATAAGAGTGGCATTTCATTACATGGATGAGGAGATGATAAAAAAACTGATAGTGGCCATGATCCGGCCCAGGTTAGAATATGCAGCAGTAGTGTGGTCCCCACACAAAAAGAAAGATATAACCAAGATTGAGAGAATACAAAGAACAGCAACCAAGATGGTCCTTAGTCTGGCAGATTTGCCATACAGAGAGAGGCTGGAAAGGCTGGATTTGCCCTCCTTAGAGGAAAGGAGAGAGAGGGGTGACATGATTGCAGTGTTCAGGACCATGATAGGAGTAGATAAAATTGACAGAGAAAATCTGTTTGTGTGGGATGAGTGAGCAACAAGAGGACATGGAATGAAACTAAAGAAGCCAAGCTGCTCGAAGGACATCAAGAAATATAGTTTTCCGTATAGATGTATAGACCTGTGGAATAGCCTGGACAAAGAGATCGTCCAGTCTAAAAACTTAAATGAGTTTAAGGCAAAATTTGACTTATTGAGAAACAGAGACGGGACCCCACGAGCGTAGCTCATTTCCTGTATATCACAATTAGGTAAATACAATTAGGTAAATACACACACACAAACTGGCACACATGCAAGTGCATGCAAGCACCCAATGCATGAGGCCTGGGATGACCATTGTTAACGTTTTTGTTTTACTGGGGGGGTTGAGGGGTGGGATGGGACTGGAGTGTGTTGGTGTTGTGGTGAGGAGAGGTGGGCTGGGGTGGTTTGGACATGTGGAGGGGATGGGGGATGATAGTTGGGTGCAGGGGGTGGGAGGTGTTGATGTTGGGGGGGGGGTTGGGAGGGGTGGACCGAGGGGGACGTGGGATGAGGTCATTGGGTGTGACTTGGGGGTTGAGGGAGTGAATAGGGAGGCTGCCGGAGATCGAGCAGCGTGGAGAGCCGCCGTTGGGTGACCAAGGCCGACGCATGCAAGCATGTTGGAGCCTTCAAAAACAAAAACGAAGTTCGTGCTGCAGCATCTTTATAGTCATATGTTATACTTTTTACATATCTTAGTGTTCTATGTTTTTGTATTAGTAACATGACTATGAGTGTGAAGTATGAAGTTATCTTGAGCTATACTCGCCAGTTAAGAAAGACGAGTGGGAGGGTTGGGTTTTTTAGGGGTATGGGGGTGAGTTGGTAACTGGGATAGAGGTGGGTGGAGCTCGTTTCATCCTCCTTTCCCGTCTTCCCTGGGTATATAGGGGTAGGAAGTAGGCACCTCCGACCGGATATAAGTGATCGTAAGTATACATGATCATTAAATAAACACTTAAAATGATATGGGTTTTTGTTTTACTTACTGGAAATGCATAGAAGTGTAGATGAATAGTTGCAGGCAGGTACATCCATGTCCAAAGGCAAGCCCAGGCCAGATAAATCTTTAGGTAAAGCCCAGGAAAAGTTGAAAAATTTTGCCTTGAAAATTTTGGAGTATTGGGATTTTCGGATTATTGGTGGTCGGATTGGAGGACTTTTACACTATACGGAAAAAGCAGATGACAAAGTATATAGAGAAGGATTGTGGAAGGTTTTGCTCATGTACGGTGTAGGTGGTAAGCTGCTAGGTGCTGTGAAGAGTTTTTCTGGTGGTGGCATCCAAGTGATTGGTTCACAATCAGTGTGGGTGTGCTGTAGGGTTGTGTGATGTCCCCATGGTTGCTCAATATATATATATATATATATGGATGGGGTGATGCAAGTATTAAAAACATAGGCAATGGAGAGAGAGAGAGAGATGGCATTGGTAATGAATGGTGATGGATGGAATATCTCAAATTTGCTGTATGCTGGTGATGTAGTGCTACTTGCAAATACAGGACAAGAACTTGGTAGACTAGAGCAGAGTTTTGCAGGTGTCTGTGAGCATCTTGCTTTGAGAGTAATGTAGAAAAGAGTGAAGTGATGGTAATCGAGAGAGAAGGTGACTACCAACGTGATGTTACGGTGAATGGAGAGAGACTGGAATTGGTGAGAGAGTTCAAATACATGGATGCAGAGATAGAAGAGAGAGAAAAATGTGTGAAAGAAGTGGAAAGTAGAGTGACACAGGGTAGGAAAGTAGCAGCTGGATGAATTTTGTGCAGAGAAGTGCATAACCAAGGATTTGGCACCCCTTTTTAATGTGACAGCATTCGGAGCCAGGATTCTGTGGGCTTGCATGATGAGTTAATGGAAGCGTGGCCCAGTGAACTGAGCAAACTTAGGCTGTCTGGACGTTGCTACTCCTCACCCTGCCTTAGGGTCCGTTTGATGATTATATATGGTGCGACTTAGGATTGGATGATAGATAGATATACTGTTTATGTGTATGTATGTATATATATATATACATATATATATATA
>JAGKTI010032202.1:0-11953 GCA_018397915.1 Birgus latro
CCCCCCCCCAATTCCTTTCGCATCGTCGTCACTCCCACACCGCTCTTCTGATGTTAAAGATTGCCACTGCCACTTCATACCGTCTGCCAAACGAGTTTCTGAAGCCGCTTGACTCGCACTAACTGCCTAACGCCGGCTTACACTGAAATCCCTCCCTCTTAATTCACGTAATCCGAGCGCGAACTGGCTGGTCCACTAGCCTCTTGTATATTGTGTTTAGTTAGATAGGATTTCGAGTTTACATATATTTAGCCCTACGAGAATATTGAATGTAAATCCTTCTTTGAACATTGATTCTTTTATTTAGTTCTTTTTGAGAAGTGTGTCAAAATGTGCAGGATCTTTGAATTAATTCGTAGATTCAGACTTGGAAGAATATTCTGAGGAGGTAATATCTCAATACTTCTTCCCGAAGAGTCCGTCCGAGACCACGGGACTGCTGGGTTCACGCATGTTAGTAGCAATTTGAATATTGGTTTAATGGGTGAGAATCATATCCCCGGAGGTGATGAAATCTAGTGTATCAGTGCCTTTTGGAGTGTTGATTCAGCTGTGGAGGTTATTGTATTCGTGGACGATAATATCAATCTGAGTATTTATACAATTGTGAGGGACACTATATTAGTGTGTGATAATATCATTCTGAGTATTTTATTCAATTGTGAAGATCACTATATTAGTGTATGATAATATTCTGAGCATTTATTCAGTTGGGAAGTTTCATAATCATGCTTATCAGTTTCTATCGAATTCTAACTCATTGGTGAAGACAGATACTCTTAAAATTATTGATCCTAATTACACTTAGTCTGCCTAGTGATATTCTCAGTGTGAAGAGTAATTTATCTTTCAGTTCCTGGTAATTCTTAGTCTGAATAATCATCTGTTTTTTTGTTCTTGTTATTTGTTTTTTTGTTTTTATTTAGTAAATGTTAGGTTAAGTCCCTTTGAGTTTGAGTCATACCATCCTCTGAGAAGTGATTTTTTCGTGAGAATGAGTGGCCTGCAAGGTGTGCTAATATCTTATTACTCACGCACTTTTTAATAAGATCACGGTACCCTATTTCACTTAATATCAAAAACATCAAAATTCCTCATCATTTTTCATGGTGAAATTAATTCCCAGCATTTCGCTGGGTGGTGGCAGCATACTCTCTAAGTCTCTGATCATTTTGATAAGTGAAGGACCTGTTACTACACTAGAGGTAGATAATCTGCGATACTACACTGGAGAGGAAAAATCCGTCATTACACTGGTGACAGCGGTGGTATAAAAATTATCGATATTACACCGGAGGATAAAATTTTTGTCATTACACTGGTGGCTAAAGCGGTGGGATAAGATATTGTTGCGGGATAAGATATGATGGTGGAATAGGATCTTGTTGTGTGATATTGTCACAGTGAATGAATGAATCCAGATAGAATCCTTCAGTAACAGTACACTAAAGGCCCACTTAGTCTCACGATAGTTCCAGAATTAATGATCTTAAAGGTCCTGGAGGACAAGCAAAGATATTCTTCACCGATAATAGAGTGAATATCGACCGTTGTGTTCTTGCAGTAGTACCATTACAGCCGATTCCGTTAGGTTCTTCCCCCTCAAAACAAAACAGTCCACACAAATCACTAACTCAGACAGTATGTGGCAGACTATGGCACACTTCGCAGTACCATCTTGGACAATGGAGGTGAATTCGAATCAGGCAGTTTTTTTTATTTTTTATGCAAGGAAGAAGGAACCAAAGGCCACGGGTCCGCATACTGTTCCTTCCAAGAAAAAAAAACAACAAAAGACAGCCAAATTCAAGATCCGTTCATTTCGAGATGAATGAACACACTCCATTTGAAAGACTCGAGATCATAGGAAGTAGGAAATACAGACAGAGGAAGACAGTTCCAGAGTTGACCAGTTGCATAAATGAAGGACTGGGAGTAACGGTTAACTCTTGCATTAGAGAGTTGGACAGAAAAGGGATGAGAGGTTGTTGCTAGACGGGTACTACGTGCCCTTCGTAGAGGTGGAGGGACGCAAGCAGAGAGTTCAGAGGAACAGTGACAGTTGAAGGAGTGATAGAAGAGAGATAAAGATGCAACAGTGCGGCGAAGAGACAAAGGTTGAAGGAATCAGTAAGAGGAGGAGAGTTAATGAGACGAAAAGCCTTTGACTCCACCCTATTGAGAAAAGCTTCATGTGGGGAGACTCCCCAGACATGAGAGTTGTACTCCAAACACTGGTGAATAAAACCCGTGTACAGGGTCAACAACTGTGCAGGGGTAAAGAAAGTTCGGAATCGGCTTAGCACACCCAATCTCTTGGAAGCAGATTTTACAAGAGATGTAATATGTTCTTTCCAAGACAAATCCCGAGAGAATGAAACCCCAAGCATGTTCAAAGACGATGCAGGACTGAACCGGACATTATTAAACATTAGTGGGTAATCCTGAGGAAGATTTTGTCGGGTTGATAAGTGTAAGAACTGAGTTTTTCATGCGATAAAAATAACAAGATTATTTTTACCCCAATGAGAGATACAAGCCAAGTCAGACATTAGGTGTACCATAACCTCATCCCTTTTTTGTTGAAGTAACTGCTGAGATGGACGTTGCGGAAACCGAGTGGAAAGGTGAAGGATGGAATCATCAGCATATGAGTGGACAGCGTTAGATGTACAGCTTAGAAGGTCATTGATGAATAAAAGGAAGAGAGTTGGTGATAGGATAGAGCCCTGAGGAACACCACTGTTGATTGATCTAGAAGAACGATGGCCGTCTACAACAGCAGCTATAGAACGACCAGAAAGTCAGCTAGAGATGAAGGCACAGATAGAAGGATAGAAACCGTAGGAGGGCAGTTTGGAAATTAAAGATTTATGCCAGACTCGATCGAAAGCCTTAGAGATGTCAAGTGCAATGGCAAAGCTTTCGCCAAAGTCCCGAAAGGAGGATGACAAGGAGTCTGAAAGGTAGGTGAGAAGATCGCCAGTGGAGCGTCCCTGACGGAACCCATACTGATGATCAGAAAGACGGTTGTGACAGGAAAGATGCTTTACAATTTTTCTGTTAAGAACTGACTCGAAAACTTTTGAGACACAGGATGTTAAAGCAATTGGACGATAGTTAGAGGGTTGGGAATTGTCACCCTTCTTTGGGACTGGCTTATTGAGAGCAAACTTCCAGCAAGAAGGAAAGGTACAAGTTGATGGACAAAGGCGAAAGAGTTTACCTAGGCAGGGTGTAAGCACAGAAACAGTTTTTGAGGACAACAGGAGGGACTCCATCAGGCCCATATTCCTTTATTAGTATTGAGGCCAGTGATGGCAGAAAATACATCAGCTGAAGAAATTTTAATGTCAGTCAAGAGGAAGTCAGAGGGGGGAAGTGAAGGAGGAACAACACCGGAATCGTCTAAGGTGGAATTGGAGGAGAAAGTCTGAGCGAAGAGATGTGCTTTATCAGTAGAAGAAATAGCTAGAGAGCCATCAGAGTAGAAAAGAGGAGGGAAGCATGATGAGGTAAAGTTGTTAGAAAGGTTTAAGGCAGGGTGGCAGAAGGAGCGAGAAGAATTCGAGTTGGAGAGTTGGGAACAGTTAGCACGGATGATATTATTTTTAGCAGAGCGAAGAACAGACTTAGCATGATTCCGGGCAGAAGAATGTAAAAGATGTGATTCTGGGGTGGGTTGGCTGTGGTACCTTTTATAGGCCCTCTCCTCACTGCGGACAGCATTAGAACAAGCATGATTAAACCAAGGCTTTCTTGCATTAGTCAGAGGATATGAGAAAGGAATGTATGCTTCCATGCCCGAGAGAATAACCTCCGTAATGCGCAAGGCACACTTAGATGGCTCCCGGCCATGGAAGCAATAATCATTAAAAGGAAAATCAAAGAAGTACTGCCTGAGGGCCTCCCAATCTGCAGCTCCAAAGTGCCACAGGCGGCGTTTCTTTGGAGGGTCCACAGGCCGTACAGGAGCGATAGGACAACGGAGAGAAAAGATTAACAGTGTAAGCAAGAGGATTAGTTGTTAGGAAAAGGTCAAGTATGTTGGAACTCTCTCCAAGGCGGTCAGGGATATGGGTAATGTGCTGTACAAGCTGCTCTAGGTCATTAAGGATAGAAAAGATGTTGGCTTGTTCATCAGGTGGATCAGTGAAATCTCCCAGAATGGAGATTTCAGAGAAAAGAGAAATGGATAGAATGTGTTCCATCGTCAAGTAAGATAGTCAAAGAATTTTTGATAGTCAGTAGAATTAGGAGGTAAGTAAACAGAATGACAGGACAGCCGAAGCCAGAGAGAAGAGAATTCAGAAGAATCAAGTTCAGGAACACGAGAGCAAGATAGATCGTTGCGTACATATACGCAACAGCCACCTTTGGCTTTGAAACGAGAATAGAGAAAGTAGGAGGATACAGAAAAGGGTTTGCTGTCAGTTGCCTCAGACAGCTGAGTCTCAGAGAGAAAGAGAAGGTGAGGTTTAGAGGAGAAGAGGTGGTGTTCAACGGAGTGAAAGTTAGAGAGACAGTGGTTCCAGGCAGCTCTGTGAGTCGTCACCCTTGTGTGGATTGGGAGGAGAGCCATGGCGCCTGGTGCGTGTAGGGGACTTGTTGTGAAGAACAGTCCGTGTCGTGTGGTGGAGGTGCTGATGGAAGGGCGTGAGCGCGTGGTAGAAGATGTGTTCACGGGAAAAGAGATGCAAGGAGTCGCAGGTTAAGTGAAGCCCTGTTGCGGAGGAGAAGATTGGTTCTTGGAACTCCTGGAGGAAGCCTTTGAACCTGATCTGATGGATGAATAACTGCCGCCCGTGAGAGACATCCTCCCTGGAGACTTGTTCAGAAATGTTGAAGTGATTTGAAGCTGGCTATGGCAGTATTAAGTAAAGTGTTTGTAAGGTAAATGTGTGCGGGTCGGACTGTCTGACTATTGACTGTCTTGAGATCATCGGTAATTGGGTTGTGGGTGCAGCCCAGTTCAGTAGGAAACTTCGGTTTCCTTAATTCGAGGGGAAACCAGTATCCCCTCAATTTACAGTCAGCACGGTCTAGGGTGCAACAGTGACTTCAGGAACTGACAGGTTCTCGTCAGTTACTAGGTGGAGAACTGGAAACGTAAGAATGAATAAGTGGAGTGCAAATGCGATAGTAGGTTGTATGCATGGGAAGCGCCACTGGGACAATCCTGGCAGCGAGAGTATAAGTCAGTCCCGATGAGACGACCAGGTTATCATCCAGGCAGGAGGTTGGCTGGGGCACATCTTTTTACTGGATTTCCAGAGTTCAGAAAAGCGAACCCCTGGGGTACGTGATTTTACTTGTGGACCAAAAGGTGCCAGTTATTGGAGGAAGTCAGTGGAATCACTATCTCATTCTGGAGTTCATAGAGAGATTCACGGTCAAATTTGTTAAGTCCGTCCCGCCCGCACACACGTCTCTAAGAAATGTAGACGAATGAATTGAATGTTGACTTCCGATGTTAAGATTTTTTTTCCGGAGGATGGACCTGTTTAGTACTGTAAATTTAAGGGTAATCTAAGTGTAATATAAGTTAGTATAAGTATAGTATAAGTTAGTATAAGTGTAATGTAAGTGTAACCTTGAAACCTAAATATTTTTTGTCTATGCAATGTAATGGTTAACCGTTAAGTTCCATATTCAAATTTAATCTCTGTTAATGTTCATATTGGGAGTGAGACTTTATTATTAATGGAACTAAACCAAGCAACTATGTGAATATGATTGACCTTATACATATCAGTTAGCCAGTTCTCACCAGTTATGCATAACACCGTAACTTTAGACAGTGTTTAACCCGCCCAGTCCCAACCGATTTTTTTATGAAACACACCCTCAGAACCCGACCAATTTTCAACTTTTTTTGGGGGGGGCTCAAACCTCTGCTTTTGGTGAGAAACATCGAAAATTCATAGAGAAATCGCCCTCCTGAGCTTAAAAATATTTATACAGGTGTCATTCAGCATTACATTTTCCCTCTTTTTCAGGGTACCTGGCTAAAGAAAACAAACTATGGAAGGGTTAATTAATTCAAGCCACTTTAAATTACGTATTTTTTTTTATTTATTTGGTACGAATTTATGTGTAGTACAAGTCTATACTGGTTTCACACAATAATATAGGCGATTTTTAAAAGCATTGTTCACTCACCCCAAACCCCAGCCTATGGCACCTTCCTTTACGACAATACCACGTCATCACTTCTGTTTGTTTCTACCTCTAGCTTCTTTGTTTCTTTGTCCTCCACCTCAGAAATCACTTTCATCGTGAATTTCATCATTTGAGAGACCGTGGTACAACATACCTTTACTGGCCAGGTTACTGGTAACAGGTGAATTGCCCTGTGTGGGGGGAAGGGGGGGAGGGGGGTCATGTGGGGCCAGGCAGTATCTCCGCTTGACTGCAGGTAGAGGAAGGTCTTCCATATATGCCTACCAAAAATCACCCGCGAATGTTGAAAAAATGTGCACACAATGGGCCTTGCAACTGAGTGACGTACAATGCACGTCAGTGGGTCTGTCCGCGGAAAAAAGTAGTGACGTGCATCGTACGTCGGTGGGGCTCGGCGGGATAATTATCGCTAGTGTCTGTCTACTACCCTAATCCAGAAATTTATTTGTCAGTGTTAACAGTATTCCCCATTTGAACTATACAGTAGTAAACTGAAGCTTATCTAAGTTCTAATTGGTAATAATAGTCATTTATAGTCGTGGAAATTTCCATTATTGGCCTTGCGTCACAAGTCACTGTAGGGCCATAAAACAAGCATAGCAATAGCAAGTCTGAATTCTCATTCATCTCGGCTTCTGTGTAATTATAGTTCCCATACACTTATCACAAAAATTTTAAGCATCGTAAGTCAATTCATCCCTGTGAGTTGAGTGTAAGCGTATTTTTCACATTCCTTGGAAGTTTTTGTAAAGACACTAATGTAGTGAAGTAATTAGTCAAAGTCGTAGCAAACTTCCAGATAGAAGAGGTTGGGAGTGAAGAATCACATCGTCACTCCCACATCGTTCTTCTGATGTTACAGGTTAGTGCTAACGTGCTAGAGATCCCCCCCCCTTCTTCCCCTTTTGTTCCTTTAATGTAAATTCTTTTATACATTAATAATTTAATTTTTTGATATTCCCCCCCCAATTCCTTTCGTATTGTCGTCACTCCCACACCGCTCTTCTGATGTTACAGATTGTCACTGCCACTTCATATCTTCTGCCAAACGAGTTTGTGAAGCTGCTCGGCTCGCATTTACTGCCTAACGCCCACTTACACTGAAATCCCCCCCTCTTAACCCGAGGAATCCCATCGACGTATGGGTACGTCGGAATGTTTTATCACAGCTACACCCATCAACGTATGGGTAAGTCGCGCAATTGCAAGGGTCATAATTTGCACATTTTTCAAGTTTCATGGGTGATTTTTGGTAGGAATATGTGGGAGACCTTCATCTACCTGCTGTCAAGCGGGGATACTGCCTGGCCCCACCTAACCCCCCTCCCCCCCACACTAGGCAATTCACCTGTTATCAGTAACCTGGCCAGTAAAGGTATGTAGCCCCACGGTCTCTCCGATGACGAAATTCACGGTGAAAGTGATTCCTGAGGTGGAGGACAAAGAAATAAAGCAGCTAGAGCAAGAAACAAACAGAAGTGATGAGGTTATAATGCCATAAAGGAAGGTGCCATATGTGGATGTGTTTGGTGACTGAACAATGCTTCGATTGCCTATATAAATGTGTTAAAACCAATATAGTCTGTTACTACACATAAATTCGTACCAAATACATAAATAAATACGTAACTGAAAGTGGCTTGAATTAGTTAACCCTTCCATAGTTCGTTTTCTTCAGCCAGGTACCCTGAAAAAGTAGGAAAACTTAAGGTTGCATGACACCTGTATCAACAGTTTTAAGCACAGGATCGCGATTTCTCTATGAATATTCGATGTTTCTCACCAAAAGCGAAGGTTTGAGCCAATAAATTTTTTTCCCCCCAAAATGCTAGTAATTTTGTGGTATCGTAGGTTGGAAATCGGTCGGGACGTGGCGGGTTAATTAACGTAACCCGAGCGTGAACTGGCTGGTCCACTAGAACATTGCATTCTCTTGTATATTGAGTTTAGTTAGATAGGATTTCGAGTTTACGTACATTTAGCCGTAAGGGAATATTGAATGTAAATCCTTCTTTGAAGATTGATTCTTTTATATAGTTCTTTTTCAGAAATGTGTCTGTTTGTGAAGGATCTTTGAATTAATTCGTAGATTCAGACTTAGAAGAATATTCTGAGGAGGTAATATCTCAATACTTCTTCCCGAAGAGTCCGTGCGAGACCACGGGACTGCTGGGTTCACGCATGTTGGTAGCAATTTGAATATTGGTTTAATGGGTGAGAATCATATCCCCGGAGGTGATGAAATCTAGTGTATCAGTGCCTTTTGGAGTGCTGATTCAGTTGTGGAGGTTAGTGTATTCGTGGACGATAATATCAATCTGAGTATTTATACAATTGTGAAGGACACTATATTAGTGTGTGATAATATCATTCTGAGTATTGTATTCAATTGTGAAGATCACTATATTAGTGTATGATAATATCATTCTGAGTATTTATTCAGCTGCGAAGTTTCATGCTCACGCTTATCAGATTCTTTCGAATGCTGATACATTTGTGAAGACCTATACTCTTAAAATTATTGATCCTAATTATACTTAGTCTTCCTAGTGATATTCTCAGTGTGAAGAGTAATTTTTCTTTCAGTTCCTGGTAATTCTTAGTCTGAATAGTAATTGTTTTTATGTTCTAGGCATTTTCTTATTTTTTATATTTAGTAAATATTAGGTTAAGTCTTTGAGAGTGAGTCATACCATCCTCTGAGGAGTGATTTTTCGTGAGAATGAGTGGCCTGCAAGGTGTGCTAATAGCTTCTTACTCACACACTCTTTGATAAAATCACTGTACCCTATTTCTTTTTATCGCAAAAACATCAAAAATCCTCATCATTTTTCATGGTGAAATAAATTCCCAGCATTTCGCTGGGTGGTGGCAGCATACTCTCTAAGTCTCTGATCATTTTGATTAGTGAAGGACCTGTTACTACACTAGAGGTAGATAATCTGCGATACTACACTGGAGAGGAAAAATCCGTCATTATACTGGTGACAGCGTTGGTAAAATAAGTTTTCGATATTACACCGGAGAATAAACTTTTTGTCATTACACTTGTGGCTAAAGCAGTGGGATAAGATATTGTTGCGGGATAAGATATGATGGTGGAATAAGATCTTGTTGTCTGATATTGTCACAGTGAATGAATGAATGAATCGAGATAGAATCCTTCAGTAACAGTACACTAAAGGCCCACTTAGTCTTACGATAGTTCCAGAATTAGTAATCTTAAAGGTCCTGGAGGACAAGCAAAGATATTCTTCACCGATAATACAGTGAATATCGACCGTTGTGTTCTTGCAGTAGTGGACCATTACAGCCGATTCGTTAGGTTTTTCCCCCTCAAAACAAAACAATCCACACAAATCACAAACTCAGGCAGTATGTGGCAGCCTATGGCACACTTCGCAGTACCATCTTGGACAATGGAGGTGAATTCGAATCAGGCAGTTGAAGTTGGAACCCTTGTGTGGATTGGGAGGAGAGCCATGGGGCCCGGTGCGTGTCGGGGACTTGTCGTGAAGAACAGTCTGTATCGTGTGGTGGAGGTGCTGATGGAAGGGCGTGAGCGCATGATGGAAGATGTGTTCACTGGAAAAGAGATGCAAGGAGTCGCAGGGTAACTGAAGCCCTGTTGCGGAGGAGAAGATTGGTTCTTGGAACTCCTGGAGGAAGCCTTTGAACCTGATCTGATGGATGGATAACTGCCGCCCGTGAGAGACATCCTCCCTGGAGACTTGTTCAGAAATGTTGTTTAAGTAAAGTGATGGTTAGGTAAATGTGTGCGGGTCGGACTGTCTAACTATTGCCTGTCTATAGATCATCGGTGTTTGGGTTGTGGGTGCAGCCCAGTTCAGTAAGAAATTTCGGTTGCCTGAACTCTAGGGGAAACCGGTATCCCCTAAACTTGCAGTCGCACGGTCTAGGGTGCAACAGTGACTTCAGGACCTGACAGGCTCTCGTCAGTTACTAGGTGGAGAACTGGAAACGTAAGAATGAATAAATGGAGTTCAAATGCGATAGTAGGTTGTATGCACGGGAAGCCCTCCTGGGACAATCCTGGCAGCGAGAGTACTAGTTAGTCCAGGTGAGATGACCATGTTATCACTGAGGCAGGAGGTTGGCTGGGGCACATCTATCTACTGGATTTCCAGAGTTCCTTGGTGACAGAGAAGCTTACCCCTGGGGTACGCGATTTTACTTGTTTACCAAAGGGTGCCAGTTATGGAAGGAAGAGTCAATGGAATCACTATCTCATTCTGGAGTTCATAGAGAGATTCACAGTCAAATTTGGTAAGTCCGTCCCGCCCGCACACACGTCTTTAAGAAATGAAGATGAATGAATTGAATGTTGACTTCTTATGTTACGATTTTTTTTTTCCGGAGGATGGACCCGTTTAGTACCGTAAATTTAAGGATAATCTAAGTGTAATATAAGTTAATATAAGTATAGTATTAGTTAGTATAAGTGTAATGTAGTGTAATCTTGAAACCTAAATATTTTTTTTGTCTATGCAATGTAATTGTTAACTGTTAAGTTCCATATTCAAATTTAATCTCTGTTAATATTCATAGTAGGAGTGAGACTCTATAATTAGTAGAACTAAACCGAGCAACTATGTGAATATGATTGACTTTGTACGTATCGGCCAGCCAATTCTCACAATTTATCCATAACACCGTCACCTTAGACCACAGGTTCTTAACCTTTTTACTACCACGCCCCCTCTAGCAGTTGGTCCTTCCCTCCACGCCCCCCCTGGCGTCTTCAACCAAACTGATAAAATTCCCTCCCAGATATTAAGGAAAAACTGAAAAAAATTGGTGTTTTTATTCTTACTGAGCACAAATTCCGTGCAAACAATATACGCAGCATATTTAATGAGTTTACCTTCTTACTAATTTAATGAAATACTTGACTGCTTCTTAGCTACCAGATCTAAAATGCGTGGTCGAATGCCAGGCGGATCACAACGTGAGTCTCCTTCAACTTTCAGCCGGTTTCTATACTTGGTCTTGACAGCAACGAACATGGAAAATGCGGCTTCACAAAGATACCTGGATCCAAACATTGTCAGAATCCGAAGAGCTTGATGTGAGATCAGAGGGTAAACACTTGACCCAGAACGTCTCAAGATCCAATTCTTTGAAGTCCTCCTCAGCTGAGGAGTTGAACTTTAACTCAATAAAATACTCTTGCACTTCATCCGAAACATCAGCTACCTCACAATGAAATGGGTTCCTGATGAATTTCCAGGCTTCACGCTCCTCATCTATAACTGGGAAGTATCTGATTAATTCTGCTTTCAAGTCAATCAGAGTGATTATTATTATTTATTTTTTTTTTTAACTCAGAGCCAAGGTAACTGTGAATGAAAACAGAATCCATGTTACTAAAACCGGCTGTATTTCCATCCTGAATTCGACATTTCCAGAGGTCGAGTTTGGCTTTGAAGGCTCGAGTGGTGTTGTAGTGCTTGATGATGTTGATGTTTTCCCTTGTAGTTTAAGACTTATTGCATTCAGCGCTTCGAAAATGTCCACCAGGTAAGCTACAGATAGAAGAAAGCCTTCAGACTGGAAATTGTCATGGAAATCTGCCTTCTGCTGTGAAACTAGAAGTATTGCTACTTCTCGTAGTTAATAAAGCTGTCCAAACATGTTTTGTATTTCTTTCATAATCATCTTAATATTGGCCACGCTCTTGTTAAGAGAGTTAAAAATATAATTGGAGAAATTCCTACTTTTTCTCCCGGGCTCGCGCCCCCCCCCCCCC
>JAGKTI010032203.1:0-11953 GCA_018397915.1 Birgus latro
ACCCTCCTGACCAGAAAATAATCTATCTGACTACTATTTCCCCCGGACTCGTACGTAATCAATCTACTCACTCTTTTTCTAAAATGTGTGTTGCACACATTCATGTCCATAGCCTCCCCAAATTCGAGTATTCTTTCCCCTTCCACATTCCTCACACCATATGCACATCCTCCATGGACTCCTTCATAACCTTGAGCTGCTTCACCAACTTGACCATTTAAATCCCCTCCCAAAACCACTACCTCATCATCACCCATACCACTTACTACTCGTATTAAATCATCCCAAAATCTATCCTTCTCTGCGTCATCCAATCCCACCTGTGGAGCATATGCTGATATAACTGAAACAATCACCCGTCCGATCAAAATTTTCACTACTCTTATCCTATCACTGACTCTCATGACATTCATAACATACTCCACCCATTTCTCCGCAACCAACACACTCACACCCCCATATATGTCAGTTCCCCCCTGCCAAAACAGCTTATAGTAGCAATCCCTCCCAGCAATCTTTCTGGCTGATCCACCCCTGTACCGGACTTCCTGCAAACAAGCCACATCCACCCACCTCCTACTAAATGCCTCAACAACTTCCCCCACTCTTCCCCTCAAATTTCCCACATTCCACGAGCCCACCCTAAACCCCCTGGGTGATTTGCTGTCCTCAGGCTTGCTTTCATGCTTGTTATTGTACTTTGTCATAGTCGGTAAGATAAAGGGGGGTAAACATTCCAAAGGCGCAGCCCACTGCACAGTCCTAGGTCCAGGCAATGGATCTGGGACCCCTAGCCCACCGGCTTACTAGTGGCTGTGGTAGTGGCCTCAGGGCACCCTGCCAGGACACCTGCAGGGACACCCTCCAAGCGCGCCTTGGCACTGCAACTGCCCCGCCATTATACACCCACTGATAGGGCAGCCTCCTGGGGCGCTACTCCCAGGTTCGGGCCCCTCTCTACTGAGCGGAAGCGGCAGCCTGGGAACCGCAATGCCCTGTACCCTCTAGCACAGGTTCGAGCCCCATCTCGCCCCGGACCCGTGATCTATGCCGGCGGAACCCCTGTCAAGCCTCCCCCCGAAAGTCCGCTACTAGGTAGCGGGGGCAAAGTTTTCTGGCCGCATGCCCTTGCTGGCGTCAACCCCTGTAACGTAGTGGGGTACGTTGTGTGATATGTAAAGTGCCTGTGGTGTAGTGCATATGATAGTTAGAGGAAATGTTTGGGAGAGTATGCTGATCTACTCTCCATGTTACTGTCACACTGAAAAGGTCAGCAAGGGAGGATGATTAGGTAGCTAGTGAAAGGAGCTCCAGCTCTCCCTATCACCAGCATTCCATTCCCCTCAGGAGTACTACCCTGTTCGGCCCGTGCTACAGCCTTCCCTGGGCAAAAATTAGTGATCGTGTTTTTTTTCATTTCTAAGTACATACAGTATTTCTCTTTACAGGTACAAAAATAAATGAAACTGTAGTTGAACATAAAAAATTACTGAAATACAGTACTGTACTGTACTTCACAATACACAACAAGCAAGTCATAATATAATGGGTCCATAGAAAACAGGGTATTATGTGGCAAACTAGTCCACGATATTGTCACGGCACCTCATCTTCGATACTATCATATTTCTTTTGCTATTTTTTGAGTTTTAGGCTATTTTCCTTTCATTTTCAAGCAGCGGACTTTTTCAAGCAACGGAAACTCATCCCCCCCCCTATTAGTCAGTTGACTGTAATTCCAACAGCTTTGTTCTGATTTTTATCTAGTTCTTTTAATGCAACCTCTCCAAATCCAATCCACAGGAGTGAGAAATACAATATTTAACCTGAGAGTACACATGACTCTATAAATTATAGCTAACTGCTCATCGGTGAAGAAGTTACGAACTCTGTACAATAATCAAAGTTTCTTAGAGTCGGTTTTAGCAAGTGATCTGACATGAGAGGTCCAGCTGAGGGCATTGTTAAGCGAGACACCGAGAATTTCGGTACTTCTGGAGATGGGAATACAGTAATCTCTCTACTATCCGTTGTAATAGAGCCAAAGGCATGACCAGAAAGTGGTCTTGTCCAGATAGTGGCCCTGAAGCTCCAGCACCAGTCATTCCTGACCCTAACCTAACCTAACCTAAATCAGAAAACCACCTACCTACCTCCCTACCAGACATGCACAGCACTTATTTAAGACCCCATTCACATAAATAATGGACACAAAGCATGAATTAATTGAATTTTAACCGAAAAATTCTGATTTTGAGGTGAGTAAGGCAGAGGTGTTCACAAGCTGATAGCATAGTGTAAGTAAGTATTGAACATGGCAATCACTAAGAAAATCACCCTTTCTCACATCTTATGCACTAAAATATGGGATATAAAGCATGAAATAAATAAACTGTTACCAGAAAATTATGATTTAGAGGTGAGATGGGCAAATATGTTCACCAGTTGTCTAGATAGTGAACGTATGTAAGAGACATGGCAATAACTGAGAAAATCACCTTATCCACAGCCTGTGCACTCAAATATGGAACACAAGGCATGAAGTAAATAAAATACAACCAGAGAATGAGGATTTTGAAGTGATTATGAAAATAATTTTAGCAGATGACAGTGTACTTACATGTCTGTGGTAGCTGTTTACCCAACCTATAAAGCTATGACAGTGGTGAAAATGTTCCTGAAGCATGTACTGTAATCCAGTGTTGAACTGCACTTAATCCTTAGCACTGTGAATTATGATTATTTAAATAAAAACTCACAGCAGTTCAGAGACAACTGTTGGAGTGGCGGGAGGGGGAGACAGTGAGAATGGAATATAAACAAGGCCGTTCAGCATCACGTGCCAAATTCAGACTTACGGGTTTTTAAAAATCGGATTTTTAGTATCTTTTTTTTTTTTTGGCAATTTTTTGGCATTTTTGGATTTCGAACATCAACCTACGATGTCCAAACAGTGGTGTAACCGGATAGTGGTCGTCCAGAAAGTAGAGAGATTACTTTATTAGTAGCACTGGAGGTAATATACGAATCTAGCAATATCTGTCTATTACTAAATTGTATATACAGTAAACCCTTGATAAGCCAAACTATATGGGGCTCTACCCTGGTTCGAATTACCGAATTTTCCAGCTTACCGAATTTTCACCTCCCAAAATTGCTAAATTACCGAATTATCACCCCCCAAAACTGCTAAGACAATACCTATTACTTGTCCTTTCAACACTAAATTAAAGAAGCATATATAAATAAATTAGTTATGACAAAAAACAATACAGTGCATTTAATATACATTTAACCCCTTCAGTGCTGGGTGTATTTTCATTTTGTTCTTGCTGCCACCAGACAATTAGTCAGTGTAGGTTGGATCTGTGGAAGTGCACGGGGTTGGTACAGTCTTCATTAGCCCCTTCAGTATGTGAGTCCAGTCCTGAGTCCCATAAAATCGGCTGGAGGAAGCATAAATAAAGTAGAAATAGACGTCACAGTACTGAAGTGGTTAATTGGTAGAAAATCATTCACAGAGGCAGTACCGACTGTCGGTAACGTGTGTTGGAGATGGATTTTCACCCCCCCAAATTGCAATAACAATACTTAATACCTGTCTTCTTAACACTAAAGTAAAGGAGCATATACAGTGTATAAATTAATAAAGAAAGACAAAAAAGAAAGAATTCAGTGCACATAATTTGCCTTTCGTCAGAGGCAGGAGATCGTCGGCAGTTTGTTTTGTTTTGGAGACGGAGGTGGTGGAGTTCACACTTGAACGCAAATTCTAAAAAGTACCCAGTATTTATTTCACTCTATATTAAGAACTAAACTTAAATGTAATCACTATAATAGACTGCAGTGTAATACCTTTCATTAGAAGCAGTAGATTCTTTGGCAGTTTGTTTTGTTTTGGAGACAGAGGTGGTGGAGGTGGTTGAGTTCATACTGTAACGTAAATTCTAAACAGTACCCAGTATTTATTTCACTCTATATTAAGAACTAAAATGTAATCACTGTAATAGACTGCAATGTAACAACTTTTGTTAGAAGCAGTAGATTCTTCAAAGTTCGGCGGTTTGTTTTGTTTTGGAGACGGAGTTGGTGGAGGTGGGTTAGTTCATACTTTAACGTAAATTCTAAACAGTACCCAGTATTTATTTCACTCTATATTAAGAACTAAACTTAAATGGAATCACTGTAATAGACTGCAATGTAACACTTTCAGTAATAATAGTACTGAACTTTAATCATGATCACTACACCGTCACACGCACACATTTTTTTTTTTTAACTTCATTCCTTTATGACTAGAGGTGCCAGTATCACATCTTTTAAGCTTTGAACCTTCAATGGCAAGGCAGAAGGCAAAAGGAGAGCACTGTTCAGCACCAAATGACAGTAAGAATGGCGCAACTACCATCTCCAAAAGCAAGCAGCAGACTGGCGCCACGAGTCCGCTTGGCGCCATTTCTCCCCCTACTTTCGCACTTCGGCCTACTTTCATACGTGGTCTCGGCCAGAGTTCGGCTAACTGAAGATTCCGGCTTCTAAAAGTTCGGCTTATCAAGGGTTTACTGTATTTGGTTTTACTAGCATTAAATGAGACAATGTTGTTTTGTCCCCTTTCACTGATCGTTGACAAGTCTTGATTTAGGGAGATGGGTGTACTGAGTTGAGAGTTAGAGATATCAGACTCTGTAATAAATGGTTGTTTGAGTGTGAATGAACTGTGAAGTGTTGAGTCATCTGCATATGAATGGATGGGATTATGGGTGACAGATAATAGATCATTAATATGAACCAGGAACAGAGTTGGCACCAGAATTGATCCCTGTGGCATGCCAGTGTTAACTGAGTTCGTTTTCGTCGTTTCGTTTTTGAAGGCTCCAACATGCTTGCATGCGTCAGCCTTGGTCACCTAATGGCGGCTATCCATGCTAATCGATCTTTGGCAGCCTCCCTGTTCAGTCCCTTAACCCTTAAGTCACACTTAATGACCTCGTCCCATGTCTTTCTCAGTCTACCCCTCCCAACCCCTCCCCCAATATTAACACTTCTCACCCTCTGTACACAATTGTCATCCCTCATCCTCTCCACATGTCCAAACCACCTCAGCCTACCTCCCCTCAACACAACACCAATACACTCCAGTCCCATCTTACCTCTCAACTCTTCCATCGTAAACCCAGCCCCTCCAAGCCTTGCACGCAGGAACGCACTGCACATCCACCTAATCATTGTCATTTCTGTACGTTTAAACCTGCAAATATCGTCTTCCTTTACTGTCCAGGTCTCACTACCATACAGCATCACACTCCTAACACATGCTGCATACAAAGACCCCTTAGCATGTAGGGAGAGTCCTCTCAACGTCAGGAGAGGCAACAGCTCCCTGAACTTCTTCCAACCACTTCTCACCCTAGCAACCGAGCTAACTCCAGCCCATAACATGTCTCCCAAATAACAAAACTCCTCCACACACTCAAGAGACTCATCAGCTAGCTCAATCCTTTCATGCCTAACAATTTCCAACTGCTCTCCCCGACACGCTGCACACATAAAATCAGCATTATCTCACAGTCTACCTCTAATACCACTACATCTCTTGTGCACCCATTTATCACAAACACTACACAAGATGGAATTACTTTCCACACCTTTGTGGCAAACTGCACATGGCCACTTTCCCTCTCCTCTGATTGTACCGCCACCAACCCTAGATATCATCACTTTTGTTTTATCTGCATCTGACATATGGAAGTGAAGCTTGGACCCTGTTGGAAGGACAGAAGTCAAGAGTGAGAGGAGTGGAAATGAGTTATTTGAGACGAGCATGTGGAGTCACATGGAGAGACAGACTAACAAATGAGGAAGTGAAGGAGCGTTGTGGTGTGGTTGAGGACGTGATGGGAAGTGTTAGGAGAAACAAGTTAAGGTGGTTTGGGCATGTGGAGAGGATGGAGAGTGAAAGACTGATGAGGAGAGTGTATGTTAGTGAGGTGGAGGGGCGAGAGGGAGGGGGAGACCGAGGATGAGATGGAGGGATGGAGTGGAGAGGTATATGAGAGAGGGGGGTGTGAGTTGGGAGCGTGGTAGTGAAATGGCAGGGGACAGAGTGACATGGAGGCGATTTGTTTGTGGCCACCCCGTTCGGGATCAAGGCGTCTGGCAATAGACAGATAGATAGACCCTTAAACCATTGTACCCCATACCATCCCTCCACTTTTTAAATCTTTCCTCCGCCTCCATTTCATTCTCTGCAATCAACACCAAATCATCAGCATACAAAGCTCTCATGGGAAATTGGGATATACATCAGCTATGTTTACTCTTATGAGGAAAGCAGAGGAACAAAAGACGACAGTCCATTGCAAGGGAGTTTAGACAGCAGGGAACAGTGTCAAACTCGGTCAAAAGCTTTAGAAATATCAAGGGCTACTGCATGAGTTTCTCCATGTTGGTTGATTGATGGATGGATGGTATGGGTCAGGAGATTGAGTATGTCAATGGTGGATCTTTCGTGAAGAAAACAATACTGTCTATCACTAATGGCTCTGACCGAAGGGTCAGAGGATCGAATCCACCCAAGGGCCATTGGTAGAAATCAGGAAGGGCATCCGGTCATAAAATGCTACACGTTCCAATCCAAAAGTTCCCTACCCTGGGCCAACGCCTTAGCCCTTCGGGGACACCAGGTGTAGTAAATATATAAAAAAAAAAAAAAAAAAATCAAGATGTTTAACTATGTGCTTATTAATTAAAATTTCACATACTTTACCAAGATATGTGACAGCTATTGGTCTGTAATCAGAAGAGTCAGAGGAACTTCCTTTCTTTGGAATTGGGTGGATATTGGCTTCTTTTCATGAATTAAGGAATGAAGATGTATGTATGCATAGTCTGAATAATTTAGCCAGAACAGAAGCAAATTCTGAGGAACACTTTTTCAGAACAATTGGAGGAATTCTACCAGGGACTGGACCCCTGTTGGCTGGTAAACTGTCTAAGATGGATTTTACATATCTTATCTCTATTTTAAGTGGAACAATTCTAGTACTAGGACGTTCTGGCTGACTTCCTCTATTGTAGAAATTCTGGCAAATGTACTGACAAAGATATTTGGTTTCTCACGAGGGTCATTTGTAATATTACCATCTGAAGATTTTAGTGGGGGAATGGATGATGATTTGTTAAAGTTATTACTGAAAACATTAAGAGCTAACCAAAATGTTCTGTTGTCATTTGGGTTCTTAAGTAGTTTTCGTGCTTGATTTTGAAGAAAGTCTGACTTAGCACAATGTATTACAGCTTTTGCATGGTTTCTAGCAATTTTATATTGACAGATTGATTCTGATGTTTTTTATTTTAAGTTAGAGTTATATGCTAATGACTTTTGGGCCCTTGCTCTGGCACAGTTGCTATCAAACCATTTTAGAGTTACTTAAATGTCAGGACCAACTTGCATAGCCCCGGGATCCTACGCTCCTCTGTGGGGCGACATAGGATTGGATGATGGATGGATGGATAGATCTTTTAGTGAACTGTTGACTTGGTATGAATAAATCCATACAAGCTAGAATTAAGTCATTAATGTGGGACTCGATAGAACTGACATCACTACATAAAAAAAGACTGCCATGGAATGTCAGCAAGATAATTTCTAAAGAAGAATGTAAGAGAGTATGGATCAGTTGGGTCAAGGATTGTGTGGGTAAGAGTGAAAGTTGGACTACAAATGTGGGCAATTGTGTACGTGTATGTGTCAACGCAAGATCGTGCAAGTAGAGTGAGAGAAGAGTTCTGAACAAATGTGGAAGCCTGCTTGGAAAAGTTTGAAAGGAATGAAAGAGTGTTTCTGATTGGAGATATGAATGGGAAAGTAGGGAATGAGAAGGTGGATGGAGTGGTTGGTGAGTGGGGTGTGCCTACAGAGATGGATGAGAATGGCAGTGCTTAAGTGAACATTTGTGCTGGGAGGGGGTTGGTGTTAGCTAATACCCTCTTCAGGCACAAAATGATCCATAGGTATACATGGCGAGTGGTGAGAAGGGTAGACGGTGGAATGAATGATTGGAAGGCAATGATGGACTATGTGTGTGTGGATGAAAGGATGAGAAGATGTGTAATGGATGAAAGGATGAGAAGATGTGTAATGGATGCAAGAGTATATAGAGGTTGGGGGAGTGGTGGTGGCCAGAATCAGAATCCAAACAAGATGGAGGAAGAGAAGAAGGGAAGGACTGGAGGAAGTATGTGTTACTAGGAGGGTAGAAAAGTTACAAGAGGATGGAACAAAGGCTGAATATAAAAGGGAAGTGGAGGAGCGATTGGGTAAATATAGATTGGAGCAGATGGGGGACGTGGAAGTGTGTGCAAGATATTCACAGAAGAAATCTGTGCAGCATGTGAGGTGGTGTGTGGGGTGAAGAGAAGACGAAAGGGGGTTCAGGGAACAGCATGGTGGACTGAAGAGGTGAGAGAGGCTGTGGCACAAAAGAAAGCATATAATGAGTGGATGAGGAACAAGGGCATCGAAGAAGCTGAGAGACGGATGAGAGAGTTATATGTAGAGAGGAGGAGAGAGGTGAAAAGATTAGTAAGAGAGAGTAAGAAGAGAGTGGATGAGGAATTTGGAAGGAATTTGAGTACAAAGTGGAAAGAATGTAAGAAAATGTTCTGGAAGTAGGTAAAGAGAGCTAAACAGGGTGCCAACGAAGTCAGTGGGGGTGTGAAAGATAAAAATGGTAGATTACTAGTGGAGAAGGGAGAAAAAGTAAACAAATGGAAAGAACACTTTAATGAACTGTTGAACATAGAGAAAGAAAGTAATGCAAGTATAAGTGGCTGGGGAATGGCGGGAAGAAGGAGGGTTGTGAGAAGAGAGGAAGAAATCACCAGGATGGAAGTGGTGGAAGCAATGAAGAAAGTTAAAATGGGGAAAGCCTTAGGAATTGATGGAGTGTGTGGTGAAATGCTGAAGCATGGGGGAGAGATAGTAATAGAATGGATGTGGAAGGTGTGCAGATTGGCTTGGGAGGAGGGTAGAGTCCCGGAGGATTGGAAGTCAGGTATAATTATTCCTCTGTACAAAGGAAAAGGGGAAAAAGCAGTGTGTGGTAATCATAGGGGCATTTGCCTTCTCAGTGTAACAGGAAAAGTATATGGTAGGATACTTATCGAGAGAGTTAGGGAAATAACAGAAGAATTAGTTGGAGAAGAACAAGGAGGTTTTAGGAAGAGAAGAGGTTGTGTAGACCAGATATTCATTCTTAGATCCATAGTGGAAAAGTTTCTAGAGAAGGGCACAAGTTGTATGCAGCCTTCATGGATCTGGAGAAAGCATATGACAGGGTGGATAGACAAGGATCGTGGAAAGTATTAAGAATATATGGAGTGGATGGGAAGTTGCTGAAGGCAGTGAAGAGTATGTACGAGGGTGCTAAGGCTGCAGTGCGTGTGGATGGCAAACTGAGTGAATCTTTCCATTTGAAGGTTGGATTGAAACAAGGATGTGTCATGTCTCCATGGTTATTCAATCTGTACATGGATGGGGTTATAAAAGAGATACAAGGTCGGGCAGTGGATGTTGGAGCGGCCCTAGTGAGAGAGGGCAGGGTTTGGAAACTCTCAGTACTGTTGTTTGCAGATGATACTGTGTTGTTGAGCGAAGACAAATGGGAGCTGAAAGGCATGGTAGATGAGTTTGGGAGAGTGTGTAAGAAACGGAATCTAAAGGTGAATGTAGGGAAGAGTAAAGTGATGGTCTTCGAGAGAAGTGAAGCCAGTAAATGTACAGTGAGATTGGATGGGAAGGATATGGAGAATGTGAGTGCATTTAAGTACTTGGGTAGTGTGATGAGTAAGGATGGAAATGTGGAGGGTGAAGTGCTCGAAAGGGTGCAGCAGGGAAGGAAGGTTGCTGGTTCGTTGAAAGCAGTGATAAGAAACAGGGAGGTGAGCATGGAAGTGAAAAAGTTGTTGCATGACAGTATTGTGATACCAACTCTAACATATGGAAGAGAAGCTTGGACCCTGTTGGAAGGACAGAAGTCAAGAGAGCAGTGGAAATGAGTTATCTGAGAGGAGCATGTGAAGTCACATGGACAGACAGACTAACAAATGAGGAAGTGAAGGAGAGTTGTGGTGTGGTTGTGGACGTGATAGGAAGTGTTAGGAGAAACACATTAAGGTGGTTTGGGCATGTGAAGAGGATGGAGAGTGAAAGGCTGACGAGGAGAGTGTATGTGAGTGAGGTGGAGGGGGCAAAATGGAAGGGGGAGGCCGAGGATGAGATGGAGGGATGGAGTGGAGAGGTATATGAGAGAGGGGGGTGCGAGATGGAAGCGGGGTAGTGAAATGGCGGGGGACAGAGCGACATGGAAGCAATTTGTTTGTGGCCACCCCGTGCGGGATTGAGGCGTCTGGCAATAGACAGATAGATAGATAATTTCTAAATCTATCCCAGTTTGCTCTGTCAAAGTGTCATTGAGTCACCCTGACAGGTTCAGAACCAGGAGGTTTGGGGGGGGCTAACTAATGAGGCTTTGAAGAGATTGTGGTCAGAGGATCCAAGTGGTGACGGTACTGTACTTCTATCCTGTACTGATCTGGATTATTTGTCAGGAATAGATCCAGGAGATGGTCATTATGATCAGGATTATCTGGTCTTCTGGTTGGTTGCTTTACCAACTGCGTGAGATTAAATGATTCTGCAAACAGCTCGCACTTTAGACAAGCATCGTCAGTCCTGGCAGAATGCAATAACCATTCAACATTATGTATGTTAAAATGACCCAAAATGGTAATTTCGGTGCTAAGGGCAAGGTTAAGGCTACTCAACTGTGTAGATATGGAGTCAAATACACTGGGTTCTGAGGAAGCACTGGGGGAGTGACAGACTACACCTCGGTATATGATAACCCTAGACGCGATACTCCGGCTTAACGATGAGGGTAGAAATACCACCATAACCCGCCTAACGATGGCCAAACCCCGGTTAGACAAGAGTTTTTTTTATTTTTTTTACCAATTTGGATGATATTTTAGACTAAAATTGTGTGTTTAGGTTGATTTATAAACAGTTTTAAGACTTAGATTAATGCGATTAGCCACAGGAGGGGTGAACATTGTCGTTTAGGGGTACAGTTTACTAAGTCTGATTTTTTCCAGACTTATATTTGACAATTTTCAGATTTTATTTGTTGGTTTTAGTGAGTTATTTACAGGTGTTAGGCTTAGTTTAGCTTCTTTCACAGCTGTTAGGCCATTTAGATTGGCTTTAAACTTGTTTGGGGGCTCATTTGAGTGGGTTTAGGACTTCATTGGGGGGAAACCTAAGGCTGAAAAACACATCCAATTACTTTACATGTTAAAACTACACCGATATAAAATACCCCACCTAACGATGGGTTTTTACCTAACAAATACTTAGTTAAATTGGGGTATACCTGTATATATATATGTATATGTATATTCAGCGGTCCCTCGTATTTAGCGATTTAATTACTCTGGTGAAACCATCGCTAAATGTGAAGTGTACATTATATGGGAAAAATATCAGTTATTCTGTGCCCACCCTCCAGGTCACCCTTTCGACTTCCAATTTCCTAATTTAAGTGCTGAAAATGAAACACAGTGTATTAGTAATACATTATACAAATACTGTACTGTATGGTTATATATCTACCCACAAGCGAAAAACGCCAAATCCTCGGCACTGTGCGAGAAAAAAAAAAGCACCCAAGGTCGCCAGATGCTCACAACAATGATAACAATGGCAGTCTGGTGGCAGACGGGGAAGGCATTTCACGACTCACATTGCTAAACGAGTAAGACAATCGCTAAATGTGCGGGATTGGTACCCTTCTAACCTATTGCTAAAAAGCAAAAATCGCTAACCTAAAACAAGCTACATGCGAGGGACCACTGTGTGTGTGTGTGTGTGTGTGTGTGTGTGTGTGTGTGT
>JAGKTI010032204.1:0-11953 GCA_018397915.1 Birgus latro
CTGCTTCAGTGCCAACAGAATGCTGTTCAACTCACAAACATTACATTATGATCCCCTCACACAACACATATACTCGCCTCATACACTTCACTCTCACAACACAACTTACAAATAATCCAATATGCCTCTCACACCTCAACAAAATATCAATGAACAACTGGGTGTAACAGGTAGGGAGTTGGCTGCAGCACCCACCAATCAGGGTGGTACTCCTGAGGAGGATGGGAATGTTGGTGATAGGGAGAGACGAGCTCCTGTTTCACTGGCCATCAAGATATCCTGACCATCCCTCTATGCTGACCTTTTTCAGTATGACAATAACACAGAGGCTAGCATACTCTCTCGAACATTCTTCTCAGACTATCTCATGAACTAATCTACATGTGCTTCATATACCATATATTGTACCCCACTACAATACATACAGGTGTTAGCACCAGCAAAGGTATGTGGACAGAAAACTTTGCCCCCTACTACCTAGTGGCAGACCTAAGGGGAGGCACGGTGCGGCCTCTGCCAGCGCAGTTTGGGACCAGAATGGGACGAAGCTCAGATCTGTGCTAGAGGGTATAAGGCACTGTGGTTCCCAGGCTGCTGCTTCTGCCCAATACAGAGGGGCCTGAACATGGGAGTGGTGCCCTTGGTGGCTCCCCTATCCACGGGTGTATAATGGTGAGACAGTTACAGTTCTAGGGCAAGCTTGGAGAGTGTACCTGAGGCTGTCTTGGGTGACTGCCCAGTGACCACTGCCACAGCCACTGGCCACAGGTGGTGGGCTACGGGTCCCAGGCCCCATGCCTGGTCTTGGGAATGTGTATGTGGGCAGGGACTGTGGTCTGTCTCTACTTTTATTTACCTTACTTATGACAAAATGACAAAAAATAACAATATTAGCAAGCCCGTGAAAATCAAATCACCCAAGTGGTTCAGAGTGGTAACGTGGATAGTGTGAAGGGTGGAGCAGGAGAAGTAGAGAAACTGTGCAGGAGGTGGGTGGATGTCTGTTGTGTACAGGAAATCAGGTTCTGGGGAGGGTCAGCCAGAATGACAGATGGGAGGGACTGCAGGTGTAAGGTATTTTGGCAGGGATATGTAGATGGATATGGTGGTGTGGGTTTGCTGGTTGGGAAGAAATGGGCAGAATGTGTCATGAATGTAATGAAAGTGAATGAAAGGACTATAGCATTGAAAATACTGTGTGATAAGTTTGTGATTTCAATTTTATCAGCATATGCTCCACAAGTTGGCTTGGATGATGTAAAATGGACAGATTCTGGGATGACTTGATACGTGTGGTTGATGGTTTGGGGAATGATGAGACCGTAGTTTTGAGTGGGGATTTAAATGGTCATGTGGGTGAAGCTACTCAGGTATAAGAAGGGGTACATGGGAGGTCCGCACATAGTTCAAAGAATGTAAAAGGGGAAAGGATACTCAAATCTGGTAAGGCAATTAACATGATTGTATGCAACAAGCATTTTAAGTAAAGAGAGAGTAGGCTGACAACGTAATTATGAGTATGGGGGTAATAGAACATAGACTGACACTTTCCTCGTCAAGAGGGCTGATAGGAGGCTGGATGTTAAGGTTATAAGGCATGAAGGGTGTATGTAGTAATACAAATCACTCATATGTGATAATGCTTGTGGAGTGGATGGTGAAGAAGAGGACCTATGGATCCAGGAGGAAAATATGGAAGTTGAAAAACCAAGCAGTAAGGGATGCCTTCTATGGCAAGAGGAGTAGAGTTGTGGATCAACAGCATACTTTTGACAGACATATTAATGAACAGCACAGAGCTCTCAAGAACAATCTCTTGAGATATACCGATTCTGAGTGTGGATGGACAAGGGGCCCTCTAAGACATAAAGCGGGGCTTTTCAAGTACTTCAGGAGCAGGGCTGAATTATGAAACCCAGATTGACTGAAGGGCCATACATATCTTTTAGCTCGATTTTTTCTTCAATCTAAACACTTATACATAGAATGAAATGAACAAATTCATATATAATTTGCCTATAAATTTTCTGCTTAGCATATAAATAAAAAGAAAATTTAAAACATTTCTGTTTTATGTTAGCTTATTTGTTAACCCTTTCGTACACAGGGGTTTGGTGAAGAATCCAGCCGCTCACACTCTTCCGGCTCAGGATTCGTCCAAGTGAAATCCAACCGCTTGCACTCTTTTGACTCAGGATTCGTCCAAGTGAAATCAACCGCTCACACTCTTTCGACATAGGTTGAGTCCAACGATATTATTTGCTGTATTTTTTTCACAACAATTTGTTGTTTGATCTTCCTAATGAACAAAAAACTAAAAAAAAGAAAAAAAAAAGGAATTACCATATTTTATCATTCACTTATTTAGACAGGGTGCCAACGAAGCTAGTTGGGGTGTGAAAGATAAAAACTTATTTAGACAGGGTGCCAACGAAGCTAGTTGGGGTGTGAAAGATAAAAATGGTAGATTACTAGTTGAGAAGGGAGAAAAAGTGAACAGATGGAGACAACAGTTTAATGAATTGTTGAACATAGAGAATGAAAGTAAAGCAAGTATAAAAGGCTGGGGAATGACTGGGAGAAGAAGGGTTGTGAGAAGAGAGGAAGGAATCAGTAGGATGGAAGTTGTGGAAGCAATGAAGAAAGTTAAAATGGGGAAAGCCCCAGGAATTGATTGAGTGTGTGGTGAAATACAGAAGCATGGGGGAGAGATAGTAACAGAATGGATGTGGAAGGTGTGCAGATTGGCCTGGGAAGAAGGTAGAGTCCCAGAGGATTGGAAGTCAGGTGTAATTATTCCCCTGTACAAAGGAAAAGGCATAAAAGAAGTGTGTGGTAATCACAGAGACATTTGCCTTCTTAGTGTAACAGGAAAAGTATATGGTAGAATACTTACTGACAGAGTTATGGAAATAACAGCAGAATTAGTTGAAGAACAGGGAGGTTTTAGGAAGGGAAAGGGTTGTGTAGACCAGATATTCATTCACAGATCTTTAGTGGAAAAGTTTCTATCTGTACATGGATGGGGTTCTAAAAGAGATACAAGGTCGGGCAGTGGATGTTGGAGCGGCACTAGTGAGAGAGGGCAGTGTTTGGAAACTCCCTGTACTGTTGTTTGCAGATGATACTGTGTTCTTGAGCGAAGATGAAGGGGAGCTGCAAGGCTTGGTAGATGAGTTTGGGAGAGTGTGTAAGAAACGGAATCTAAAGGTGAATGGAGGGAAGAGTAAAGTGATGGTCTTCGAGAGAAGTGAAGCCAGTGAATGTACAGTGAGATTGGATGGGAAGGATATAGAAAATGTGAGTGAATTTAAGTACTTGGGCAGTGTGATGAGTAAGGATGGAAATCTGGAGGGTGAAGTGCTCGAAAGGGTGCAGCAGGGAAGGAAGGTTGCTGGTTTGTTGAAAGCAGTGATAAGAAACAGGGAGGTGAGCATGGAAGTGAAAAAGTTGTTACATGACAGTATTGTGATACCAACTCTAACATATGGAAGTGAAGCTTGGACCCTGTTGGAAGGACAGAAGTCAAGAGTGAGAGCAGTGGAAATGAGTTATTTGAGAGGAGCATGTGGAGTCACATGGAGAGACAGACTAACAAATGAGGAAGTGAAGGAGCGTTGTGGTGTGGTTGAGGACGTGATGGGAAGCGTTAGGAGAAACACGTTAAGGTGGTTTGGGCATGTGGAGAGGATGGAGAGTGAAAGACTGACGAGGAGAGTGTATGTGAGTGAGGTGGAGGGGGCGAGAGGGAGGGGGAGGCCGAGGATGAGATGGAGGGATGGAGTGGAGAGGTATATGAGAGAGGGGCGTGTGAGTTGGGAACGTGGTAGTGAAATGGCAGGGGACAGAGTGACATGGAGGTGATTTGTTTGTGGCCACCCCGTGCAGGATTGAGGCATCTGGCAATAGATAGATAGATAGTTTCTAGAGAAGGGAAAGAAGTTGTATGCAACCTTCATGGATTTGGAGAAAGCATATGACAGGGTAGATAGACAAGGATTGTGGAAAGTATTAAGAATATATGGAGTGGATGGGAAGTTGTTGAAGGCAGCGAAGAGTATGTATGAGGGTGCTAAGGCTGCAGTGCATGTGGATGGCAAACTGATTGAATTTTTCCATCTGAAGGTTGGATTGAAACAAGGATGTGTCATGTCTCCATGGTTGTTCAGTCTGTATATAGATGGAGTTACAAAAGAGATAGAGAATCAGGCAGTGGATATTGGAGCAGCCCTAGTGAGAGAGGGCAGTGTTTGGAAACTCCCTGTATTGTTGTTTGCAGATGAAACTGTGTTGTTGAGTGAAGACGAAGGGGAGCTGCAAGGCTTGGTAGATGAGTATGGGAGAGTGTAAGAAGCAGAATCTAAAGGGAATGTAGGGAAGAGTAAAGTGATGGTCTTCGAGAGAAGTGAAGTCAGTGAATGTACAGTGAGATTGGATGGGAAGGATGTGGAGAATGTGAGTGCATTTAAGTACTTGGGTAGTGTGATGAGTAAGGATGGAAGTCTGGAGGGTGAATTGCTTAAAAGGGTGCAGCAGGGAAGGAAGGTTGCTGGTTCCTTGAAAGCAGTGATAAGAAACAGGGAAGTGAGCATGGAAGTGAAAAAGTTGCTACATGACAGTATTGTGATACCAACTCTAACAAAAGGAATTGAAGCTTGGACCCCATTGGACGGACAAAAGTCAAGGGTGAGAGCAAAGGAAACGAGTTATTTGAGAGGAGCCTGTGGAGTCACATGGAGAGACAGACTAACAAATGAGGAAGTGAAGGAGTGTTGTGGTGTGGATGTGATACGAAGTGTTAGGATAAACACATTAAGGTGGTTTGGGCATGTGGAGAGAGAAAGACTGACAAGGAGAGTGTATGTGAGTGAGGTGGAGGGGGGGAGAGGGAGGGGGAGGCCGAAGATGAGATGGAGGGTTGGAGTGGAGAGGTATATGAGAGAGGGGTGTGTGAACTGGGAGCAGGGCAGTGAAATGGCGGTGGACAGAGCGACATGGAGGCAATTTGTTTGTGGCCACCCCGTGTGGGATTGAGGCATCTGACAATAGATAGATAGATAGAATTACCATATTGTATCATTCACTTATTTATTCAATGCTCATTTACTCACAGACATATAAACATTTTGGCAATTATTAGCAAAAATTGGAGAGCATTTATCTGCGATCCATTTTGTAATAAAATGACACTTCTAGCTATACCAGAAATTTTTTTATGGCATACAGAATAACAATAGTCGTGCATCACGCGTGGCTGCTCTGAGTGAACTGTTTCCTATCATTTCATTCTCGCCTGCCCAGACCTCACACTCACCACATTCCTCACTCAGTGTTTTGTGCGGCATCGAAAAATGATTACAATCATTTCATTCCCTTGCCCTAAATTTAACCATATTGTTATGAAACTGATACATGTTACAAATGAATAAATGATCTTCCTAATGAATGAAAAAATAACTAAATAAAGGATATAAAACACCATACTTTATCATTCAGTAATGTATTCATTTACTCACTGACATATACTCATATACAGTACTCACACACTGTATTTTTTTCACAACAATTTGTTGTTGAGAAAAAAATACAATGTGTGAGTACTGTATATATGTCAGTGTGTAAATGAAAACATTACTGAATGATAAAGTATGGTGATATCCATTATTTATTTATTTTTTCATTCATTAGGAAGACCATTTATTCATTTGTAATATGTATCAGTTTCATAATAACACAGTTAAAAATTAAGGCAGGGGAGTGAAATGATTGTAATCATTTTTCGATGCTGCACAAATCACTAAGTGAGGAAAGTAGGGAGCATGAGGTCTGGGCGGGCGAGAATGAAATGATATGAAACAGTTCACTCACAGCAGCCATGCATGATGAACACCTATTGTTATTCCGTATGCCATAAAAAATTTTCTATTATTGCTAGAAGTGTCATCTTTTCACGAAATCGATTGCAGATTTTTTTTCTTTAATTTTTTTTTTTATGTGTCTGACTCTGGGCATAGGCTTTACAGCCTGCTATCAAGGCCCAGCTGTCCTCCTACATACCATACACCTCTACATGTCACCACTTCGGCGCTAACACCCACCGTCCATATTGAATACATGCTAGGGCTGTCTCATACAGGACTGATGTATTGGTATTAGCGGGGTTATTTTTACGACATGTCGGCGGGTCTCCTGGTAGATCAGTAAAGCCTGATTTAATGAAATTCAAATCCTTAAACAGTTCCCTGCCCCAGCGAGGATTCGAACCTGGGTCCCTCGGGACTGCAAGCGAACTCTCTACCGATCGAGCTACCGCCTCTACAATACAATATTCTATAATCATTGCTGAAATGTTTATATGACTGAGTAAATGAGCATTGAATAACTAAGTGAATGATACAATATGGTAATTCCATTTTTTTTTTCGTTCATTAGGAAGATCAGTCATTACTTTATAATATAAACCAGTTTCAAAACAATACAGTTATAATAAGGGCGGGGGAATGAAATGATTGAAATCAGTTTCTGATACCGTACAAATTGCTGAGCGAGGAATGTGGCGAGCGTGAGGTCTGGGCTGGCTAGAGACTGTCACTCAGTACTTGGAAGTCGAGAGGGTTAATTTGCATTCTTCCGAGTCTGTCAAAGGGCCAGTGAAAAACAACTCAAAGGCTGGATTTGGCCCGCAGGCCACCAGTTGAAGAACCCTGACATAAGGTAACATGGTGGTGGGATGAGTTTTCTGTGAATACTGACATGCATCAGGGGTCAGTCATGAGTTCCTTATTGTTTGTCATGGTCACTGAAGCTCTCTCACATGACTTCAGAAATGGACACCCATATGAGATGTATGCTGATGACTTGGCATTGACTGCAGAGAATGAAAGGGAAGCAGTGGAAAGATTTAAGAAATGGAGAGACAGAATGGGGCACAAGGGTCTGAGGGTAAATGCAGATGATATCTAGGGCTGACGGTGGTACTGTCACAGAAGACAGAGTGTGGCCATGTGCAGTTTGCCACAAGGGTGTGGAATGTAACTCCATCTTGTGCAGTGTTTGTATTAACTGGGTGCACAAGAGATGCATTGGTATCAGAGGTAGACTGCAAAATAATGCTGATTCTGTGTTTGCAGGGTGTCACGGAGTGCATGGAGAAATTGTCAAGCATGAAAGAACTAATCTAGCTGGAGAGTCTCTTAACCCGTCACATCCCGACTGATTTCCAACCTACCATACCACAAAATCCCGAGCATTTTTGGAAATTTTTTTTATTGGCTCAAACCTTCGCTTTTGGTGAGAAACATCGAAAATTCATAGAGAAATCGCGATCCTGTGCTTAAAACTGTTGATACAGGTGTCATGCAACCTTACATTTTCCATCTTTTTCAGGGTACCTGGGTAAAGAAAACGAACTATGGAAGGGTTAACGAATTCAAACCACTTTCAATTACGTATTTATTTATATATTTGGTATGAATTTATGTGTAGTAACAGACTATATTAGTTTTAACACATTTATATAGGCAACAGAAGCATTGTTCAGTCACCAAACATATGGCACCATCCTTTATGACATTACCACCTCATCACTTCTGTTTGTTTCTTGCTCCAGCTTCTTTATTTCTTTGCCCTCCACCTCAGGAATCACTTTCACCGTGAATTTCGTCACTGGAGAGACCGTGGGGCAACATACCTTTACTGGCCAGCTTACTGATAACAGGTAAATTGCCCAGTGTGGGGAGAGGGGGAGTTAGGTGGGGCTAGGCAGTATCCCCGCTTAACAGCAGGTAGAGGAAGGTCTCCCACATATGCCTACCAAATGTCACCCATGAAACTTGAAAATTGTGCAAATTATGACCCTTGCAATTGCGCGACGTACCCATACGTAGATGGGACTCGGCGGGTTAAGTGTGTGGAAGAGTTGTGCTTTTTGGAGGACATGTTATGTACTGGAGGTGGGGCTGGAGCCGTGGCCAGGGCAAGGAACGGTTGGAGGAAGTTCAGGGAGTCATTGCCTCTCCTAACATTCAAAGGGCTCTCCCTTCGTACTTAGGGATCTTTATGTGCAATATGTGTTAGGAATGTAAACCTGTACAGTAGTGAGACCTGGGCAGTAAAGGATGAGGATATTCGTAGGCTCAAACATACAGAAATGACTATGATTTGATGAATGTGTTGTACATCCTCAAATTTGAGGCATGAGGATTGCAACTAAAGAGTTGACAGGAAGGATGGAACAGTAATATATTGGTGCTGTGATAAGAAAGGGTAGTAGTAGTTGGAGAAGGTGTTCCCTTAGCAGTCTGGCCGAACAGCCCCAACTCCCTAAGGAAGGCCACGACCAAGACCAGACTTTCCCACAGAGCTCTTGAGGAGTGTATGTTGTGTTGTTGGCGCAGGTGAGTGTGTGCAATGCAGTTCTCCATAATGTGCTTAATAGTATAGGGTGCCGTGTTGCATCCTGGACAGGAATCAGCGACGGAGTCGCCCAGCCTCTTCTGATAACTCAAGAGGGCTGGATGATGCTAACATCTCAGCCTGACCAGGTGGAACCTGTCCTCACGAGGGAAGTAGTATTCGGAAGGGTGGATATCAAGAGGCCGTGCATGTGGCTGTGTTTTGTTTCTGAGGGACTGAATGAAGTGGCAAGTGATTTCAGCATGGATATGCTTCTGAAAGCTGGTTTGAGACGCGCGAGGGGGGAGAGAGGGGAGTACTCTATTTGTGTATGATATCGTGTGCTGGGTGTTGCTTTGATGTTCCTTGGTGTATGTGGATGAGCTGTCATGTAGTGCAAAGGATGGTGTGGGTTTGTGGAGGCTGAGGCTAGAATTTGTGTGCCTCTCATGTATAGATGATCCTTGACTTTGAGGACTTTGGTTTCCCTCATGCAGGCTGTCTTTAGGTGCAGTAGCTGTGCAGGCTGAGATTATTTTTTAGGCCTTGTTCTGTATGGTCTGTAGAGTGTTGTAGTGCATTTTAGTGAGGTTAGAAGTCCAAGCAGGGATTGCAAAATTCATCACTGTACAGATATATTGTTTGATTACTGTGGTGGTGGTTTCTTTGTTGTGTCCAAATGTTGTACGGGCAAGTGACCATAGAGCACTGAAGTCTTGGTGTTAATTTATTTTTAAGGTTTGTGATGTGTTGTTTAAATGACACTAATGTATTGCAATCACACCAGGGATTTTGTGTGTGTGTGTGTATTTACCTATTTGTACCTATCTGTAGTATACAGGAATTGAGCTCAGCTAGTGTTGTCCTGTCTCCATATCTACATTAATCTAATCTAGTTTTAAATACATGAATGTTTTTCACCTGCACCACCTCTTCGTCTAAGTCACTCTAAATACTTAAGCTTCTGTTCGGGAAACTGAACCTTTTGAGATCATTAAGACATCTACTTTTCCTCAACTTGAAGCCATGACCTCTTGTTCGTCCATCATCCAACACAAAAAGATCCTCTCTATCCACCCTTTCCAATTCTCTTACATTTCTAAATATCGTGATCAAGTCACCTCTTTCCCTTCTCTCGTGCAATGTTGGTAACTTCAGTTTTTCCAATCTCTCCTCGTAGGTGAGTTCCCTTAAACGTGGTATCATCTTTGTTGCCATCTGTTGAACCCTTACTAGTTTATCAATATGCTTCTTCAAATGAGGTGACCATACCACCGCCGCATACTCTAGTCTTGGTCTTATCATGGTCACTATCAACTCCCTCAACATTTCCTCATCCATATAATTAAAAGCCACTCTCGTGTCGGCCAGTAATCTATAAGTTCCCCCAATGATTTTGTTTATATGCTTTTCTGCTGACAAGTCATCACGAATAATCACTCTCAAGTCTTTTTCATCCTTCTTTTACTAATCATCTCATTGCCCATTTTATATGTCCAGTGTGGTCTTCTTTCACTTATTCCCATTTCTAATACATGACACTTCTTGGCATTAAAGTCCATTTTCCAAGTCTGGCTCCAGCTGTGTAGTTTGTCCAAGTCCTCTTGCAGTTCTTTACAACTATCAATACATTTAATATGTTTCATAATTTTAGCATAATTTGCAAACATACTCATGTAACTATTCAAACCCTCTGGCAAATCATTTATGTGTGTGTGTGTGTGTGTGTGTGTGTGTGTATTTACCTATTTGTAGTATACAGGAATTGAGCTAAGCTCGTGTTGTCCCGTCTCCATATCTACATTCATCTAATCTAGTTTTAAATACATGAATGTTTTTCGACTGCACCACCTCTTCGTCTAAGTCATTCCAAATACTTATGCTTCTATTCGGGAAACTGAACTTTTTGAGATCATTAAGACATCTACTTTTCCTCAACTTGAAGCCATGACCTCTTGTTCTTCCATCATCCAACACAAAAAGATCCTCTCTATCCACCCTTTCCAATTCTCTTACATTTCTAAATATCGTGATCAAGTCACCTCTTTCCCTTCTCTCGTGCAATGTTGGTAACTTCAGTTTTTCCAATCTCTCCTCGTAGGTGAGTTCCCTTAAACACGGTATCATCTTTGTTGCCATCCGTTGGACCCTTTCTAGTTTATCAATATGCTTCTTCAAATGAGGTGACCATACCACCGCCGCATACTCTAGTCTTGGTCTTATCATGGTCACTATCAACTCCCTCAACATTTCCTCATCTGTATAATTAAAAGCCACTCTCATGTTGGTCAGTAATCCATAAGTTCCCCCAATAATTTTGTTTATATGCTATTCTGGTGACAAGTCATCCCGAATAATCACTCCCAAATCTTTCTCATCCTTTCTTTTACTAATCATCTCATTGCCCATTTTATATGTCCAGTGTGGTCTTCTTTCACTTATACCCATTTCTAATACATGACACTTCTTGGCATTAAAGTCCATTTTCCAAGTCTGGCTCCAGCTGTGTATTTTGTCCAAGTCCTCTTGCAGTTCTTTACAACTATCAATACATTTAAAATGTTTCATAATTTTAGCATCATCTGCAAACATACTCATGTAACTATTCAAACCCTCTGGCAAATCATTTACATATATCAGAAACATTACTGGGGCCAAGACAGAGCCCTGGGGTACTCCACTAGTCACATTTCTCCATTGTGATACCTTGTCTCTTATTACTGTTCTCATCTGCCTTCCTATCAAATAATCTCCCATCCACTTTAATAGTTTCCCATGCACCCCTCCAAATGTCCTCAACTTCCACAATAGTCTCTTATAGGGTACCCTGTCAAATGCTTTCTTAAGATCCAGATAGACACAGTCTGCCCATCCCTCTCTCTCCTGTACGACATCTGTTACCCTACTGTAGAAACTTAGTAGGTTAGTAATACATGATCTTCCTTCCCTAAAACCAAACTGTCTTGGTGTTATCACTTCATTTTCTTCTAAATACTTTATCCATCTTTTCTAATAACTTTCTCACAGATTTTACAAACAATACTAGTAAGTGACACAGGTCTATAATTAAGTGGATCCTCCCTATCTCCTCCCTTAAAGATTGGCACAATACTTGCTCTTTTCCAATCTTTAGGTAACTGTCCATTTTCAAGCGAGGTTTTGATAATGACATAAACTGGCCACACTAACTGGTCGGCACATTCCTTCAGGATCCATCCAGCCACACCATCTGGTCCCATTGCTTTTCTCACATCCAAATCCTTCATCAGCTGTAGCACCTCATCCATGTCAACTGTAATTTCGGTCATTCTCGTCAGCCTGGGTTCCATTTCAGGCTCCCTAAATTCGTCTTCCAATACATAAACTGACTGTAGCTTGTTGTTCATTATTTCACACAAGTCTTCCTCTCTTTCGTATGTTTCATCTCCATCCCTCAGTCGTATTATACTGTCCTTAACTTTCATTTTGCCATTTACAAACCTATAAAATAGTTTCGGCTCTTTTTTACAGTTAGATACAATATCTTTTATGTATTTCCTTTCCTCTTCTCTCCGTATCC
>JAGKTI010032205.1:0-11953 GCA_018397915.1 Birgus latro
TAGTAGTAGTAGTAGTAGTAGTAGTAGTAGTAGTAGTAGTAGTAGTAGTAGTAGTAGTAGTAATAGTTGTTGCTGTCGTTGCTTTAGCCCCTGGTTCGTTTGAAACGTCAACCCAGTGGACTATAAACTGAAATTGCCCTTTTCCTGACGCCCACCATCCTTTTTTTTTTTTTTTTTTTTTGAGAGATGAGGAGGGAGTTGAGGGACGTCTGCATAATCGTACAATTCCCCCGCCTGGCCATATCGGTGCCACCACATGAAGGCGTTCCTCTCCAGCACTCATGGCGCAGAAAATATATTACAAAAGATAGATCTATAACCCCTTTAAAGCCAAGAACATCATTTTATTTCATTCTCGGTAGCTCCTAAAGATTTCATGCAGTACAGGGGAGACCTGAGTTAAGGTAGGAGTTAATAATAAATGAATGTTATATATTATTATTAGTTCCAAAAGCGTCAAAAAAAAAAAACATGTATACTGTAGTTCCTTCGAAAAAAAATATCCTAAAACAGAAACACATTACACACAGTTCGATTACTACCACCTAAAAAGATAAACATTTCACTTATCTTGAAAAATTCACCCTAAAAAGATACACATTACACCTATCTTGAAAAATATCCCTTAAAACAGATACCAATTACACCTGTCTCGAAAAGTATTCCCTAAAATAGATACATATTACACCTATCTCGAAAAATGCCCCCTAAAAAGATATATAATACACCTAGCTCCAAAAATACCCACTGAACAAGATACGCATTACACCTAGCTCGAAAAAATACCCCCTAAAAAGCTAAACATTAATCCTAGCTCTAAAATTACCCCCTAAAAAGACAGATATTACACCTAGTCCGAGAAAAATAGCCTAGATATTACACCTATTCAGAGAAATATAGCCTAGATATATAGCCTAGTCCGAAAAATATAGCCTAGATATACAATATAGCCTAGTCCGAGAAATATAGCCTAGATATTACACCTAGTCCGAGCAATATAGCCTAGATATTACACCTAGTCCGAGCAATATTGCCTAGAACAGAAAAATCTTACGTTGGCGGGATTTGAATATACTAAACAAGCGTAACGGCATTGAAAGAGTTAAGAGTAAGAGCCTTCGCCCCCCTACTGGCAACGTGAGTAGTTACAGTGGGATAATGAGGAGAGAGAAGGAGGAGGAGGAAGAGGACAAAGAGGAGGAGTAGGAGGAGGAAGCAAGGAAGGAGGGAAGCAAGGAAGCAAGGAAGAAAGGACAGAAGAAAGGCAGGGAGGAAAGAAGGAAGGACGGAAGAAAAGGGGGGATGAGATGGAAGGACGAAAGAAAGAAAAGGGAGGAGTGGGATACGAGAGGAAGAAGAAGGGATGAGAAGGAAGAGGAAAAAGAGGAGGGAGAAGAAGAGGAAGAAATGAAGGATGCGATTACGGAAGGAAGAAGATGGGAAAGAGGAAGGATAGGGATAAGACGTGAAAGAACAGGAAGAAGAGAGGTGGAACAGGAGAAAGAAGTGGAAGAAGATGGGGGAAGGAAGGAAGGAAAAGTGGATGAGAGGAAACAAGACAGGGAAAAGGAAAAGGGGGAGGAGGGAATACATGGAAGGAAAGGAGGAATGAAAGATATGGAATAGGAGAAAGAAGGAAACATGGGGAGGGGAAAGAGGGGAAGAGATAGAAAGCGTAACAGTAAGAGAGAAGGAAAGGAGACAGGGAACAAAGGGAAAAGAATATCAAAAAAGAGGAATAAAAACCAGCCAGAATACCAACAAGGAAGAAAGAAAGGAAAGAAGGAAGAAATAAGGAAAAAAAAGATGGAATGAAGGAAGGAAGGAAAATAAAGCAGTGAGGAAGGAGTGTACGAATGAATAATACAGAGAACATGAGGAGGAGGAAGAGGGAGAGAGGGAGGCAAGGAAGGCAGAGTGTAAAATTTAATAACTAAAATTCAGAGAAATAAAAGAAAACAACGAGGAAGCGTAAGAGAAGAAAGCGAGAACAGTGCAGAAGAAAACAAAACAAAACAAGGAAGGTACTGGTAATAGGCGGAAGAAATGGCTAAAAATTAAAGTGGAGAAAGGGATGAGAAAGGCAAGGAACGAAACAAGGAAAGTAACATGTAAAGAGAGAGAAGGGGGAAGGAAATTTTTAAAAAGTATTAAAAAAAGGGAAAGAACGAGGGAAGGAGCGAGCGAGAAAGAGGGGGAATGAAGCGAAAAGCTGGGTAAAAGTCAAGAAGGAAAAGTACGATATGAGAAGGACAAAAAGGAATACGGGACGCCAGAAAATAGGGAAGTAGTTCAAAGCAAGGAAGGGTAGGGAAAAAATGCTAGAAAAAAGGAAGGAAGAAAACGGGAAGGAAGGAGGGATGATACTACTGGGAGTATATAAGAAAGGGAAAAATTGAGGAAAAAGGTTTGGAATGACAAAAGTAAGGGAAAAAATGAATTAAGGAGGGAAATAGCGGGACGTATGAAAAACGGAAATCAGAAAAGGAAACCCAGCACCAGAGGAGGAAACGAAGGAGAGAGAGGAGGAGGAAAGTAGGAAGAGCGCTTGAAGGAGGAAGAGAGGAGGCCGAGTCTATGCAAAGTGGGTGGGTCGCTGTGTGAAATATTAACGTCCTGGGTTCTGGTAATGATGAAATAGAGGCCAAGGAGCTTCACCCAGACCAAACCCTGTATTCCAGGATAATTTTTTTTTTCCTATATTTTCTTGGTACGCAAATTATAACATTATTTTTTTTTTCTGTCTGCCACTTTAGCTCCACAACTCCCTTATGTTTTTCATCTGTTGGCAAATTTATAACACACTCAGGCGCTTCTATTCACATTAATTCGACTTCATTCTTGCTGCTTAGAGGCGCTTTATTCAGATAAGGAGTAATGTTTCAAACTGGAGAAGTAGGGTATTGCCTCCAAAATCTCTCTCACAATTGGATCGTTCTCTCAGGCTGAATACAACTGTCTGGAACTAGCAAGAACCAGAAGAAGAACCACATTATCGGACTGTACGGGGTAAAGGGAGAATCTTTCGGGGTAAAACTAGCTTAAAACTAGCCTATTCAGTGCAGTACAAAATTTACACTGAATAAAATCGCCTTGGAGAAGCATGAGGATATTGAAAATTGCATCACCCGATATAGCATTCAACAACACCACTTTCCCGTCTTTACTATGTGCGAATATTCTGTCTGAGTATTTATCTGTTTTCTGCCTGTCTATCTGAGCTAAAAAAAAAAAAAAAAAATCGGCCACGTATTACTATCTTTCCTTATGTACTGTACTTATCCATTAAACATTTTTAGTCAGCCCTGAATCTATATTTTGCATCTCTACTTAGCCATTTTTTCTGCTTATTTTATACGCATACATACGTACGCACATATCTATATCTATCTATCTATATATATATATATGTAAACTTTCGCACGTCCATTAACAAGGATTCCGTAATTAACTTCCTTCCACTTATGTTTAACTAATATATATTTCCTCTCCACAAAATATTCATTTCAATCATGCACTCAGCACCAACATGTTAAAAAGGTCTCCCTGAACGTTCACGAATTTTCTCGGAAGGTTTTTCCCTACCACTGCAAGTGCAAGTATTTTTAAATCCATAGAATTTATTGAGCATCTGTCACATATATTAAGCCGCACAGACCCACCAGCTGTCATAAATTGTAACAGAAGGAGCACTTTGTATACGATCTTTTCATGGGTGGGGGTACGTTGTGGCCGGTGTGGGGGATCTGAAAGCGTGTAACTGGCAAGGAAACTACTAAAAAAATTCCTTTCATCTCATTCTTGGACACGTATTCCCTTTAATTCAGGAGGCTTTCTGGCACCTCTTCCTTAACGATAAATATTCTATTATTACATCCCCACCATATTTTTGGATGTTATTTATATCTTTCTTGTATCGGTATAGAATACAAATATAACATACAAAGGAATATTAGAGGATCATAAGCAGAAAAAAGTATATGTGAGAATAATAATGAGCCATAAACATAAACAAGCATACAAGCCATAAACAGAATAAAGTAAAGAAGATTTAAGCAGAAATAAAGCATACTCAAGAAGAATAACGTGTCATAAGGAGAAATAAAGCATACAAGGGAATAAAAGGGTGTCATAGCCAGAAATAAAGCATACAAGGGAATATTAACGTGTCATAAACAGAAATAAAGCATAGAAAAGGACTCTCTACCTTCTGCATATATGTCCAGCTTATAGTAATAGGACTGTCGCTGCTTGCTTTCCTTTACACTCCACTGTATTCATTTGTACTCCCCCTGCTTTCATACAGTCCTCGTTCTTGGTCTGCCTCTCCTTCTTCCACCCATTGCAACCTCTCTTCCTCGTATCTGTTGTTATTTTCCTCTCTATAAGCCGGCGACCATGATTCAATCTCCCGCCGTTCATTTTTTGCCCCGGTTTCATCACATTGTTTACGTATATTAAAAAAGGAGGACATTTTTATTAATACACCGAGGACAAACTAAATCACGCAGAATAACAGTGTGTAAATCTGGGGAGGGTGGAGAGCGAGAGAGATTGATTTGGTCTGTGTATGAGTGGAATGGTTGATGGAGGGAGAGTGCGATCGATGATGATGATGATGATGATGATGATGATGATGATGATGATGATGATGATGATGATGATGATGATGATGAGGATGAGGAGGATGAGGAGGAGGAGGAGGATAATGACTGATAAGAGTGGAAAGTGGGAAAGTGATTTGGTGGGTGTTTGAGTAGGGTGGTTGGCAGAGGAAGATGTTGGCCAAGAACAATGGAGAGGAGTAAGTGGGAGACGATAGAAGAATGTGTGCATCAGAGTGTATGTGAAAGTGAGGTAATTGGAAGAAGGAGAATTAGTGGAGTATGAGAGATTAACTAGGAGGGCGCGTGGGAGTGAGATCCAGAATGAAGTGCAGAGACAAGACGGAAGAGTATGTGAAGGAGGGTGCATGGCTGTGTAGGGGGCTTGGAAGGAAGGGAGGTAGAAATAAAGAGGTAAGGTAAAGTACAATATGAGAATAACCTGATTGGAAGGAGGACGGGTAAACCATGAATTAAGTGGAGGAAAGCACATGAGGAAGGAAAACTGAAAGCGACGTGGTTGGAAGAGAGGTAGACTGAAAATGATGATGGACCAGAAGGGAGAAGATATGAAAGCGACTGATGTAGTGGGCTGGTTAGAAGACGAAGAGGTAGACTGAGATCGAGGCTGAGGGAAAAGGTGGTAGAACACATATGAATGGGTATGTGACTAGGGTGGCTGACAAAAGGGGTGGTAATCCAAGAACGATCTGGAGGAATGGTATCATGAAGGTGGATATTTGAGAGGTGTTTAGGTGGAAGAGGGAGAGGTAAGGTGCGAACGGGGTGGAGAGACGAGGCTTTAGATCATATAAAGGGAAATACGACATAACGAAACGAGCAGCAGTAAAATTATTGATCATTCTGAGGCCGTTTGCTATAGGTTTGACTTTGACTATGATATCTGTACTAAACGATTTCCCTTCCTCTGACTTCCCTTCCAGATCCTCTCCTTTCCTTTCCTCTTCCCTCCCCTTCCCTCCCCTCTCCTTCTCTTCTCTTCCGCTTCCCTCATTCGTCCCCTTTTATGGCTGTGATCTTTATTTGCAAGCCCTCCCTTCCCCTCACTTCACTCCCCTTCTCATCTTCTTTCCCTCCCCTCCCTTTCCCCACGTTTTTCCCTCCCCTCCTCCTCCCCACCTTAATTCCCTTCCTTCTCCTTCCCCACCTTTCTCCCCTTTCCTTCTCTCTCCTCTTCCTTTCTCCTCTTATTCCTCCCCCTCAACACATTCATCAACTTTGACTTTGATCTTTGTTGTACAAGTCCTCCCTTCCAACTTTTTTTTCTCTCTCTCTCTTCTTTTCTCTCCTCTTCCCTCTCCCTTCCCACCCTTCTCCTATCCCTTCACGTTTCCCTTGCTTCCCCCCCCCCCTCCCTCTCCCTTTCGTAAAGCCCAAAGTCAGCCTGTGATGTGGATAGAATTCATGGAACAGCCTGAAGGAGAGGGAGGGTGAGGGGTATGGTGAGGGAGAGGGGGAAGGAGAGGAGAGAGAGGGTGAGGGGGAAGGAAAGGAGAGGGAGGATGAGGGGGAAGGAGAGGAGAGGGGGGGTGAGGGGGAAGGAGAGGAGAGGGAGGGGGTTTTGAAGGGGAAGAATTATGCTGTTAAGTTCAAGGAAATTCCCCCTCCTAATCCCCCCCTATCTTCCCCCATTCCACTTCCCTCCCCTCTCTCAATATTTCTTCTCCTCTGTCTTCCTCTAATCCGCCTTTCTCTTTACCTCTGCATTCTTATCTTTTTCTTCAGTCACCTTTCTTCCTTTGCCTATCCTCCCGACTCTCCTCCTTACTCTCTTAATCCTCGTCTTCTCTATCCCCTCGCCTCTACGCTCTGTTTCTCCGATACTTCCATCTCCTCTCTCTGTTCCCCTCTCCTCCCTCTGTTTCCCTCACTTCTCTTCCCTCTCTCCTCTCTCTGCTTCCCTCATTTCCTCTTGTCTTTCTTCCCTTTTTTCCTCCCTCCCCCCCCTCTCTCTCTGCTCCCCTCCCTTCCCTCTTTTTCCCTCACTCTCTACTCACTACTCCTTTCTCTTCCCTCTTTCTCCTTCCTCTCTTTTGCTTTCCCTTCTCACCCTTCTCTTCTCGTTTTTACCCTCCCCACTCTTCCCCTTTTCCTTTCCCTCTCTCCTCTCCTCCCTTCCCTCTTTTTCCCTCCCTTCTCTCCACTTCTCTCCCCTCTTTTCGCCCATCTCGTTTGCCCTCCCTTCCCATCCCTCATTTTCCAGGAAGTTAAAACACCTAATTTAACCCCACTCATTTTCCTCACATTGTTCACTTGTTTACCTTCCTCAAGACGCCTAATCCCTCAGTTTATACACAGGTCCTCCACACGACGCAGTCTATTTATTTATCTACCGCAGACGCCTCAGTCCCGTCAGGGGTGGTCACAAACAAATCGCCTCCATGTCACCCTGTCCCCTGCCATTTCGCTGCCCTCCCGCCAGCTTACACCCCCCCCCCCCCCCCTTCTCTCATATACCTCTCCACTTCATCCCTCCATTTCATCCTCAGTCTTCCCCTCCCTCTACCCCCTCCGCCTCACTCACATACACTCTCCTCGTTAGTCTCTCTCAGTCACTCTACTTAATTATTCCTCAGGCCTCCTTTTTTCTTTACCTGTAGTGTTTCAGTCCAAGAATATCTTTTAAGGCAATGTCTTCTTTTCTATAAGGAGACTGCCTTCTTACTTAAAGTCTTCTTGCAGCTTACGTCTTATTAGTAGGTTTTAGGTTTTATTTTGGTAGTAGCCTAACTATTTTCTTTTTCGTCCATTCCTAGAAAATGTCGATGCTAGTTTTTTTTTTTTTTTACTGCATGGTTTTCGTTCTCACACATTCGAACTCTATTTAAGTTCAAATTCTAACATACACAGATTCTTCACATCCACAACCACTTCAATACTAAAATATTGTTACCACATCCCCACCTTACACACCAAAAGCCTTCCACACCTACGGTTTAATCCGCAGTATGCCCATGGTTTCTCTACACAACGAAGTCTCACTCCTAATTCCTGCTTTAATTTTTTATGTAGCCAGTTCTAATCCAGAGAGAGAAAAAAGAAGTGTTATTTCAATCCCTTCAGAAAGGCAAGGTGTTCCGTGGTTTTATCATGTTACATTCAGACGATTTTATTTATCTTTTTTTATTTATCAGTTTATTGTTTATTCATCTACTTGAGGTCGACCTTGAAAGGGATCATTGAAAGCTCCACCTCACTCCCCATGCACAGGTCGAGAAGTCTCCTCCAAGCGGAAAAAGATCGTCTGAAGGTAGCAAAAACGAGGTAGCAATGAAGTGAATACGTCGTCGGACTGAGAAGTTAAGCTACTCAGTTCTCTCTTCTAAGATAATTTCCCTTCTACTTTAGTCAGTTCCTTTTTTATTTGCTTGTTCGCGTTTTCATAGTTATCTAAAGGCAAAATTTACACAATCAGGCCACTAAACCGTTCTGCACTTAGACTCCATCAATGCATGGGGCTTTGGGTGGGGATGGGCCACTTCTCCAAATTATTGTTCCCTGGCCCTATGGATCAGGGTCTGGAATTTCTAAACCTCGGTATTGAAAATATAAACATTTTCTACATCTCATCCAGTTACGTACTCACTTACCAGCCACTTACAGCGATTGTAGAATAAGTAGGGTCAGAGGCCTCCTTAAACCTATTCATAGTTCAAAATCGAGTAATATTTCGAAGCATGTCTTTAAAAGTTTGTCTTATGAATAATGTACTTGCATAAAATTGAGTTCTAATATGCCCAATGTACCGCCTGAGTTAAAAAGGAGGAATGTAGTTATTTTAAACTTTACAGCCGACCTGCAGGGGCTAGTTTGGTCGTTCTCCATGCCCGCATTGTGTTGTTAATGTACTACTGCGCACACTAATAACAATCCATTTACTTACGATGAATAACAAGACAGTGAGCGATGGCTTTGGAAACTCTGGGATGCGATCTTCGGAACACCCGAACTTCTCAAAATATCGGGTAAGAGTTTCATAATTGCTTGACTAAAGTGTGGATCCATACTCCTGACCGTAACTATACATTCAAATATAATTCAGGCCCATTTGAAACTAGTGATGAGTGGCTATATTCTTATATGTCAACCAATTCGATAAAAATAAGAAAATGTCCTTCTTTATTGTATCATTAAGACCAACAAATGTGGATAGAACATTCAATGCATACTTAAATACCAACAATTTCTTCCTCGGCACGTAATTCTTATATCAAATGTTTGAGTTAAAAGAAAACATCGAGGCAGATTTTTTTTCTCCAGTTTTTCCTAGATTTCGGAAATAGGAAATAACATGTACCGTAGTATGTAAAGAACTATGGCTGGTAAAATGAGAAACATAAGTAGTGTATCTGTAAGCCGAAGACATGAAAACGAAATTAATTTACCATACTCTTATTTTTCTAACTTGGCCCAGATTTTCGTCCATTTGCAGATTACTTAACGTAGCTTACTGATAGACCAAGACGACACAATGGCCAATATCTTCTCGATGGTTCTTCTTCGTGACTGGCATCATACTTGTATTTTGGCGTTTATCTATTGTTAAAACTCAGGATTCAAAACGAAGAGACAGAATTTTTGGCCAAGTTAAAGTAAAAAGATTATAGGTACAGCTTCCCCCACTAAGTCATGCATTCTCTGATTAACTTTAAACATACCTATAATGTTCTGTCTGACTGATGTGTAACCCGGTATGCTTGCGCCTGATAAATTATGGCTGTCATGTCGTAACTCAGGCTAAAATCAATGCAGCAGTGTCAATGTCCTTTGCCCGAGTGATATTCCTGTGCTTCCTCGTACAAACAAACAGCCGCGTGGGAGATGTTTGGTGTGTGTGTGGATCCTGATTCGTCCCTGTTGGAATCTGATCCGTAATTTAGGTGGCATTTTGACCCTCTAAACATCTCTTTCCAAGCGTACTACATCTCATATTTCTCTTTTATGCTAATTTCATCGCTTCAATATCGATTTTGGCTTCATCAGTAGCACACACGAGGATACAGAGGTGATTAAAGAATAAATCGCTGAGGAAGATGTGCACCTAAACATCCCAATGACACATACAATAAGACCCTTGGACATAAGCTACACGAAAATAGGTTACAAACATCAGTGACATCAATGACGATATCCTTAACCCACGATAGCCTACAGGCCACTATTACCTACGATCTCTCTCTCTCTTTCTCTCTCCGCACTGTATATACTTACAACTGACTAGAATCACCGCACCTAATATTCACTTTCCATCTTGTCATCTTCATTAAGTAAGTATGAATAATAACATTTCCTATATCTTCACTGAGTAGGGACAAATGGTACACCCCCTCTTCTTCTCCTCATTTTCGTATCACTTAATACTGAATGGAATCCTTTTATTACTCTTATACTTCTAAAATGCTATATTCGCTAAGAATATACAGTATACCTTAATCACTTTCCTCTTAATATCCTCACTGAGTAGGGATGAATGATACAGCTCCCGTCCTTGTATTTTACGCACAGATTTGAGCTGAATGGAGTCCCTTTATTAAACATGAGTAAGAACTAATGATATATCCAAATCTCCCTTCCTTTGATGTCTTTACTGAGTAGGGATGAATGAAACGCTCCCCCCTCTTCGTCTTCGCATTTTCTACACTGGTTAGAACTGAATGGATTCCCTCTATTTATTTTCGTGCCCTAAAGGTGTCTATTGATCGGTGTAAGGTGAGGGGAGGCTTGCGAGAAAAAAAAAGAAAAAAAAAGAAAAAAAGTGTGTGAGACGCTATTACATGCAGTGATATGGAGGGGAAGATGGGGGAGGAGAGAGAGAGAGAGAGAGAGAGAGAGAGAGAGTATCGCTTTACCATTTCTGCCCTAGGACATCTTTAACATTACTTTTGCCATCCTCAGACGATTTTATTCAACTGATGGAGGGATTTGAGTCTTCTCCAAGTACCTCACTATTAATGACGTGTAATCTTAAGAAACATCGGGTGGGAAAGACAGGCAGAAGTGGAGATCATTTTACAGCAGGAAAATGGGTGATGTGGAGAGGATGGAGAATGAATGACTGGAAGAGTATATGTGTGAATGAAATGGAAGGGAAGAGGGGGAGGGAGAGATCAAGGGTGAGAGGGAGAAATGGAGTGCAGAGATATATGAGAGGGGGTGTGAGTTGCAGGGAGGGTAGCCAAATGTCAAGAGGACAAGACAACGTGGAGATTTGTTTGTGGCTACCCTTTACAGGATTAAGGCGTCTGGCAATAGTTAAATAGGTTGGGAGATAGACAGATAGATAAATTGATAAACAGACAGACCGACAGACAGGCACAGACAGACAGATAGATATATAGACAGACAATTTTATGACAGAAATATACACAGAAAAAGTCAGGTTAAGCCTCAGTCTCCTCTTGTATTCACTCATCTCTGCAGACTTTCACGCACTGGCTTACAACAGATGAATGAAGGGTGTGGCAGGCTAAGAGTTTCTTCCTTATGTCTCAGTCAGTCTTTGTAAAACTCTTTCTCTTCTGGATTCATTCTTTCATTTTCACTCCCTTTCTTCCCTAAAAAGGTCTCTTTCTTTTCCAGGTTCCATCAGTTACTTTTCTCTCTTCCTCTTGGTAAAACTATCTCCAGATTTCTTCACTCGCTCTTAATCCTTATCTCAATATTAAAATTTATTGTGCTATTTTCTTCTCAGTCTCTCCACTTTATGGAAGTTACTTTTCACTCTTTTTCTTATTTATATTTCTTCATACATTTCCAAAATTTCCTGTTTTCACTTTTCTTTACATTTACTAAATGTATATAATTTTTCCCTATGCTACTCTTACTAACACTACGTTTTTCTTCCCTTCATAAGAATTCCTTTATTCAAATCCACCCTATTTTAATGAATTACTTCCTTGTTAGCGTCTCTAATTGCTTAATATATATTTCTTTGTGGCTGAATTTATCAACTTAATGTCTCTTTGCTTTTAATGCTTCATGACCTTGCATAATTTCTCTCAAGTCCTTCATTTACCTGTAGTTCCTTCTTCCTCTTACAGATTCTCTTTGTTAGTTCATTTTCTTGCATTACCTTATTATATTTCAGGTTTTACTTTTCTTTCCTTATTTGTTTTTCTTGTTTCTTTCATTCTTTCTTACTCTCTTTTTCCAAACCCTAGAGTAGGATGACATCTCTTCATTCATTCTTGTTACTGGCTGACGATTTATTGAAACCTTCGGGGCACACTGCACTAGAGGAGATTACAAATTTTATCGTTTAATAGCTGCACTGCCATCGCTTACTATTTCCGTGTGTGTGTGTGTGTGTGTGTGTGTGTGTGTGTGTG
>JAGKTI010032206.1:0-11953 GCA_018397915.1 Birgus latro
CAGTGGACTGCAAGCTGACATTTCCCTTTTCCTGCAGTCCACTAGCTTTAGTTTGGGGAATTAGGCAGGAGTTCAGGATGTTTGTACATCCAGACAGCAAAGACGCCAGATTGTATCAGTGCCTCTACATGAAAGCCATTGTCTCCAACAGGGAACAGGTTTGTCACAAGCAAACAAAAGCCTGTCACAGTATAACCAGTGAGCTTCCCAGGTGATAATTGTAAATCTGCTCTCTGTTTGTGATAGGCTTTAAAAATACCTGCTTGCAAAATGGTAGCATTTCTTCCAGGTCTCTTGTACTGTCACTGAGCTTATTGAAATAAAGCTTCAAAAGGCTGAATGTCTGGACCAAGTTCAGGTGAAGGAAGTATAGTACAGCTTTTGGAAGTAAACACTAGAATATGATGCTAGTCATGAAGTAGTGTTAAGGAAAGGATGTAGAGCCATGGAATTGTCTTATTGTATCACTGAGCACTGAGAAGTAAACTTCAACAGGCTGAAAATGGGTCATCTTAAGGTAAAAGAAGTACAGTATAGTACAATTTATGAAGGAATACCTTTAGAATATGGTGCTGGTCAAGCAGGAGTGCTGTGATCGGGATGGATGTAGAGTTATAGAATTTTCTTATTCTCTCATTGAGCCATGTGAAATTAGCATCAAAATGATAAAACTCTGAGCTAAGTTAAGGTAAAAGAATTACGTTACAGCTTTTGAAAGTAAATCCACTGTGTGCAGGCATCTGGAAAGTGATGGGTTCCTGAATTTGGCTCTTGTTTGTTTTCTGTTAAAGGGAACAACTTTGCAGGCTTCTAGCCTTGAGTTCCTACTTCTGCATTATAAAAATATGAGGTTAGTCATGAAGAAGTGTAAGGGAAAGAATGTAGAGCCTCTGAGTCATCTAGCTACCGGTATGTGAAATAGACTTCAGAGGACCAAACATCTGGGCCAGTTTAAAGTGACAGAATTATAGCACAGTTTTTTATGGTAAACAGAGCAGCCGTAGGTTAAATTCAGTGATACGAATGTAGACCTTTGACACTGAGGATGGTTTTTGTTGTGTATCTCTTGCCATTTTCTTGTGATAATTCTGCTAAATATATTGGCCGATTTGACTTTCTGTGAACTGAATAATATCAGGCATGGTAAGCTGGAATAGAATGTGAATTTCTTTATTCTCGGCCAAAACATTAATTGCAAGAGTTCAGCATTTTTGGTGCCCATGTGGTGGTGACCATCCACTCACTCAGTGTAAGACTGCCTGCTTCTTCCATCACTTATCTTTTTCTGTGTCTGCCCTTCTCTCTTCCTATTTCTCTTATCCTTCCTGTCACTTTTTAATACTCTTCTTTCCATTTTAGGTGGCTTTACATTGATTGACAAGCCTAATGGTATCTTGTAGGCCAGGAAACCATTTATAATGCTGGATGATAACCATAAAACCAACTCATACATGTTCCCTATGTGTTAGCAAGTGGGTTGGCTGAGGTTTATTGCCCCTCCCCGGAAAACAGCTAACTCAGTGCAGGCTAAAACTGCCATCTTCCTGCAGATCACAGTCCAACTTAATTGTAATTGAAAGTTGATGGACATTGGTATAACTGGGCAACTCCACCATGAATAGGAAGTTGATGGACATTGGTATAGCTGGGCAGCTGCACCATGAACAGGAATTTGATGGACATTGGTATAGCTGGGCAACTCCACCATGCAGCCGTATTGGTGCCCCCTCATGAAGACATACCCTTTCCAGCCTGATAGTTTTTGTGTGTGTGTGTGTGGGGGGGGAAGATTTGATATAACCTTGGTAAACCCATTCAGCATGAGAGGTCTTTCCTAGTTTAAATATAATTGTCAGTTAGTTTGGCCATGTGGGGTATATAAGAAAGCTATTGACTAGGAGAGTGTATGCGAGTGAGGTGGAGGCATGACCGAGGATGAGATGGAAGGATGGGGTGGAGAGACACTATATGAATGAGGGAGTTTCAGTTAGAGAGACTGCTGATGGCAGGAGACAGATTGACATGGAGGCAGTTGTTACCACCTCTTCCAGGATTAAATCATCCATCGACAATTGGGTACCTTAGACAAATAGGTAGGCAGATAGATTGCACAGGCTTAAGTTTCCCTTTTACTCTAGTTAAGTTTCGCTTTTACTCTAGTCCACCATCCTCCCCTTGAGGGATAGGGAAGAAGCTGGGGGATTTGTATAATTAGATAATGCAGTTACTATGATATATTCAGTTTCAAGACATGAAGGAGGCCTTCTCCAAAATCATTATAAAACCAGAACAATTGTTATACAATAAATAAAGAGCATGGACAAATAATCTTAAATACAAAAAAAGAACATAATTATAAATACAAGAAAAAGAGAAATCATAATAAGTAGAGAACAAACAGTCATAAAATAAGTAGAAACAATAACCATAAAAAATAAAGCAGGGACATACATAATACAATTACTTCTGTACGAGTACTTATGAATCTAATTGGGACTGGGTTGGCCCATAATTCAGAAAGTTAACATGAAATTTGCCAATACTGTTTACTCATGACAAAAGTACCTGTATAGTAATCATTGTAGGAAAAGTGAACTCTGGTAGGAGTTGAAGCACAGTACTTTTTTTTTTTTCTCCCTGCAGTACAATATGTACAGTGTTTGGTAGATAAAATGCACTAGCTGCAACTCAGCAGGCTTCCTACAAAGCATGTACCTCTAAAAGTTCCTAACATGAATGTTTGTGAGTTGGGTTGCAGCTATATAGGCAACGTTAAAAACTTTGTGAGTGAACAGCACATGTGTTTGTGTGCTGAAGTTTGTGGGTGATTGTGACAACTTTTTGTATTATAATTCTTTTATCGTAAATTGGCCTAAATACCAGTGTTTACCTTGTAGCTTAGTCACTGTAGCTCATTGGCATAAAAAGACAATGCACTGGCTCAACCTCTTATCTATAGTACTTCTTTATAATTATGTTCATGCAGGCAACTTTCCTAAGTTCAAACTTGTAAGCATGAGAGTACATTTTAACATAAGTTAGACAAGGCTGTGCAACTTGTTCCCTAGAATCTATTTTGGTGTTGGAGGTATATAACAAAGTAATGAAAAGCTTTTTTAGTTGATGGTTAATTAGATTAGGGAATTTTCTAATAAGTGTCATTGCAAAGTCTCCCCCCCCCCCCAACTCAGGTCAAAGGCTTCAGGGCCTATCCTCAGGGCATCTCCCCAAGGCCCAGTAGTCCTCCTACATCACCACATGTCACCACTTTGTGCTAACACCAACCATCCATATTGAATACATGCTAGGGCTATCTCTTACAGGACTGGTGTACTGGTATTAGCAGGGGTGTTTTACGATATGTCAGCGGGTCTTCTGGTAGATCAGTAAAGCCTACTTTTTTTATGAAATTCAAATCCATAAACTGTTCCCTGCCCCAGTGAGGATTTGAACTTGGGTCTGTTAGGACTGCAGGCCACCTCTCTACCGATTGAGCCACTGCCTCCCCCAGTTACAAGTATTGTAAGAAAAAGAAATCATTTTATTGTTCTGATCAAGCTTCCTTGCCTTTTTCAGTCACATTAATTTGATTATCTTTATTCAGGAAAATGGAAACAAGAAATTTTGATTGAAAAGGAGACAGTGTCAATATGAATTGAAGGGCTGGTTGCATTTAATTTGTTTGTTTCGTTCGTATATAAAGACTCCAGCATGCTTGCATGCATCAGCCTTAGTCACCCAATGGCGGCTATCCATGCTGCTCGATAGATTGAAAAAAGAAATGCATTTTCTGAATTCATACTAGAGTACACCCTTCTAAAGTTCTCAGTTATTTATAAAATTTAAACACAGCTTCAACCCAAGGAGTTTGAACTTGGTAAGGTTGACTGTCTCGTAGTCAAAGTCTGTTATTGCAACTCTTTTATCAGCATGGAAAGATGACAAATTTAGGCTAATTTAAAATAAAAGGAGTTTAGGTAGTGTAAATGTGTAAATTTCAGCTGTACTCTACCTTTTTGTTGGCTTCATAGGGCTGCAGTTCAGGGTGTTTTATGGTCCTTGTGCTGATAGTTGTTTGTTTGCTTGTAAAGACTCCATCATGAATGCGTTGGCCTTGGTCACCTGATGGTAGCTCTCCACGCCGCTCGATTTCTTGCAGCTATTCTGTTCAGTCACAGATCCCTGGTGTCACACTGATGTTGTCCCAGCCTTTTTGGTGTACCTGTCACAGTAGACATAACACATTGCTGTTATTGAGTTTTAAGGCTCTCAGGTGCTTGGTTAGGTTTTATATAGTTCACAGCACTGACTTAGGATTGGTTTTTGTCCATTTTCAGCATATTTTCCTCAGTTGAATTGTGACTAAGACAGTGCTGTGGCTCTTCACCTTTTTTGTAACCTTTCTTTTTGTGACTAGCACCATAAACTAGTGTTAATATCTTGCACAGTAACAGCTCATACCCAGAACAAGAGTACAGTATTTTACTATAGGTTTGTTCTCATTCCATATCACTTCCCATAGGGACTAGCTCCATTGGTTGCAGGTCATTGTCAGATTAAAAGTGTATTTTACTATAGGTCTGATCTCATTCCATAGCACTTCCAGTAGTCACTAGCACCATATGTTACAAGTTATGCTAGATTAAGAGTGTATGTTACTATAGGTTAGGTCTCATTCCATAACACTTCCAGTAGTCACTAGCACCATATGTTGCAAGTCATTGGCAGAATAAGATATTTTTTCATTACTTTCACCATACCTTAGAGTTAATCTGTTGTCACAGTGTACCTTTCAAGATGGAGAGATGGCAGTTTTAGGCACAGTTACAGGGGAGAGCATAGATAAATCCTTTCCATGCACCAGCACTTCACCATATGTTGCATAGCACCATATGTTGCAAGTCATTGGCAGAATAAGACATTTTTTAATTACTTTCACCATACCTTAGAGTTAATCTGTTGTCACAGCTTACCTTTCAAGATGGAGAGATGGCAGTTTTAGGCACAGTTATAGGGGAGTGCTTAGATAAAGCCTTTCCCTGCACCAGCACTTCACTTTGTGAGAGCCAACAGCCAAATGGTTTGCCTGCCTCACAGCAGACTCAGGTTTGAAGCTTCACTCATTCTTAGTTCCATGTCAGTGAAGCATAATCCCTGTGTGAAATAGCTATTCTGAACAGGGTTTCATTTTGCTTGAAGCTTCAGATCAGTTTCATCAGCCAGTATTTCTTTCTGCCTGTCTCCAAATTTAGGTGGGAATATAGGTCAAAGTAATGATGATGATGATATTTATCCTTCCTTTTTGTCCCCTCCCCCCTTTCCTTGGTGGGGTTAGACCTATTTTCCCTCAGTGGATCTATTTTCCCCCCATTTATCCACCTTCCCCCACACCTCTGTACCCCCCCCAGTGGATCGACTTTCTCCAATGGACCCATTTTCCCCCAAGAATCCATTTTTCCTCATGGCCTTGTTTCACCTTCTTTCCCCATGGACCTGCTTTCACCCAGGGACCTGTTTGTACCTGTGTAACCCATGGACCTATTTGTACCTGTGTACCCATGGACCTATTTGTACCTATGTACCCATGGACCTATTTTATTTCCACTCATGGACCTATTGTATTTCCACTCATGGACCTATTTTCTTCCATGGACCTATTATATTTCCACTCATGGACCTATTTTTACCCATGGACCTATTTTATTTCCACTCATGGACCTATTTTCTCCCATTTACCTATTTCCACTCATGGACCTATTTTTTTACCCATGAACCTATTTTATTTCCACTCATGGACCTATTTTCTCCCATTTACTTATTTCCACTCTTGGACCTATTTTCTCCCATGGACCTATTCTATTTCCACTCATGGACCTATTTTATTTCCACTCATGGACTAACTCTCACCCATGGACCTATTATATTTCTATGCAAGGACACTGTTCCATGGACTTGTTTTATTTCCATTGATGGATTGTCATCCATGGACCTAATGCATTTTTACTCATGGACCTATTTTATTTCTGCTCATTAATTTATTGTCACCCATGGACCTATTTTATTTCCTCATGGACCTATTTTTACCCATGGACCTATTCTGTTTCCACTCATTGACCTATTTTTATCCATGGACCTATTTTATTACCACTCATGGACTTACTGTATTCCATGGACCTATTTTATTTCCACTGGAGGACTTACTGTCATCCATGGACCTATTTTATTTCCACTCATGGACTTACAGTATTCCATGAACCTATTTTATTTCCATTTAAGGACTTTCCTGTATTCCATGGACCTATTTTTTCATTCATGGACTAACTCTCACTCATGGACCTATTTTATTTCCACTTGAGGACTTACTGTATTCCATGGACCTATATTATTTTCACTCATGGATTTATTGTCACCTGTGAACCTGTTTCAACTGACCTATTTTATTTCATGAATTTATTGTCACCTGTAGACCTGTTTTAACCCTTGCATGTATTTCCTTCTTGGACTTACTTTCCACATAGACCTATTCTCCCCATTGAGAGGCAACTGTATCTTTCGTGGACCTATATCCTTCCTTTGGTTCTATTTTTGACATTGGACCAGTGTTCTCACTTTAGTCCATTTGTCCATTTCCCCCAAGAACCTGTTCCTCCTTGGATATCTCTCTCTCTCACCTCCCCCCCCCCACACACACACACACTGTAGTATTGTGTACAGTGACAGTATTCTAGATAGAGCAGTAGCAGTTTTACATATACAAAGGTCTGACATCTATTTCCATGCCTCATGAAGGGAGAAAGGTGGAGTGGAAGAGGAAGTTAGCTTAAGCCTGCAGTCCACTAGGTTCACAGTTCAGATGAGCCTTGAGTTGTAACTGCTACTACTATACTACCCTCAGCACACATACCTGTGACCCTCTTCAGCCAGTCACCCTCCCCCTTCCTTTCAAGATATCCAAACATACTAGTTTACATCTCATCCCTCATGGTACTTCTGCCATTTCTCTCACAGCACACTTTTCTCAGATCTGTCAGACCTTGAGACCCAACAGTTCTTTGTATGCCTTTACTTGGCAAGAGATTTTCCTCTTGCAGCATATTTCCCTTAGCTCATTGGCAGTGGAGCCTCCCTGTTGTATCAGTACCACCACATGAAGGCATCCCCCACCAGCACTGGTTTACACTTCCCAGACCAACACAGCTGAAAGTCGAGGGGCTGGTTGTGTAGGAACTTATAAGTATTTTTGAATGATGGTATAGGGTGTTGAAAATGGTTGACATTTCATAGGTAATTCTGAAATTTCATATGCTTATTTGTTTATTTTTTTTACAATGATTTACAGAAAAAATGGATGTTAAAGCTCCTTTGGTGCATATAAATGCTGATTTGGCAGTGTCACCAAGTTTTCAGTTCTAGATGTTTGAAAAAGGTGTGAAATATTGATACATATTGGTGGCATCATTTTGAGGCCCCAGGTTCATATGTAAGATAGAAGCAGTGGACTGGAGGCTGAAATTGCCCTTCTGCGGTCCACCACATTCATTCATGGGATAGGGAAGTAGTTGAGGCATGTTAGTATAACCAGGCAGTAGTAGTAGTTCCCTAGGCAGTCTGGCTGACCATCCCCGAGTCCCTAAGGAAGGCCACGGCCGAGACTGGGCTCGCAAGGAGTTTATGTTGTGTTGTTGGCATAGGTGATTGTGTACAAGCAATGCAGTCTTCCATGAAGTGCTTAATAGTATGGGGTGCTGTGTTACATCCTGGACAGGCATCAGCGATGGAGTCATGCAGCCTCTTCTGATAACTTAAGAGGGCTGGATGATGCCTACATCTCAGCCTGGCCAGGTGGACCCTGTCCTCACGAGGAAGATAGGATTCAGAAGGATGGATATCAGGAGGCCGTGCATTCAGCTGTGTGTTGAAGTGACTGAATGGAACGGCAAATGATTTGAGTATGAATATGCTTCTGGAAGCTGGTCTTAGGTGGACGGGGGGGGAAGAGATGACAGTATTTGCATATGATATCGTGTGCTGGGTGTTGTTTTGATGTTCCTTGGTGTGTGTGGATGTGCTGCCACATTGTATAGTGGATGTTGTAGGTTTGTGGAGGCTGCAGCGAGAATTTGGGTATCTCTCATGTCTAGATGATCCTTGACTCTGAGGACTTTGTTTTCTTGGTGTAGGTGGTCTGTAGGTGTAGTAGCTATGCAGCCTGTGTTTATTTTTAGGGCCTTGTTTTGTATGGTCTGAAGAGTGTTAAAGTGTGTTTCAGTGAGGTTAGGAGCCTAAGCAGGGCTTGCATAATTCATTACTGAATGTATATATTGTTTGTATATTGTGCTGGTGGTTTCTTTGTTGAAGGTATGGGCAAGTGACCTAAAGGCATTGAGTCTAGGTGTTAATTTATTTTTGATGTTTGTGTTGTGTTGTTTAAATGACATTGATGTATATTACACCAAGGATTTTGGTTGTGTGTGTGTGTGTGGTAGGGGAGTGTTTGTTATGGTGAGATGTGGAATGTGACTGTGTTCTGCTGTCCAATTTGTGAGAAGGGTCACTGTAGATTTGGCTGGGGCTATTTTGAGCCTGTTTGTAGCGAACCATTCGTGTAGTGTGTTGAGGTAAGGTTGGAGGATGTGTGCGGCTGTGTTTGCGTATTGGTGTGTATGTAAGTGTTATGTCGTCTGCATAGGAAGCTATGTGTATCTGTGGTGTGTGGGGTGTGGGTATGTCGTCCATGTACAGGTTAAAGAGTGTAGGGGACAAAACAGAGCCTTGGGGGGCACCATTTGTGAAGTTTCTGATGTTCGAAGACTGACCGGCAAAAGTTACATGTGCACATCTGCCTACTAAGTAGTTTGCCAGCCATCTTTTTGTGTTATTGTGTATGTTTGTGTTGAATATTTTGTTTGTGAGGTTGTGGTGGGGGATGGAATCAAAAGCTTTACTAATGTCTAGTGTGACAAGGAGTGTTCTGTATGGTGGCCTAGCTGAATTCATTCCATTAAATACTTTCTGTGTAAGGTCTGTAAGAAGAGTGTTTGTGGAGTGTAGTGGCCTAAAATTATGTTGTGATGGGGCTAGGGGTGTGTGAGGTATAACTAGTTTTAGTACCAGTCTTTCAGTGACTGGAGGGGGTGCAGAGGAGTGTGATGGAGCGGTGTGAGGAAGGTAACGTGGGGTCTTTGTTGGGTTTGGGGATAGTGATGATAATGCCATGCTTCCAGATGTTGGCTATTATGTTGTGTGAGTAGCTGTAGTTTGATATGTTGGTGAGTGCTTGTATGCCTTGTAGTCCAAGGTGTTTAAGGTGTATGTTGCTTATGTTGTTTGGTCCACAGGCAGATGAGTGCTTGAGGTTGCTGATGATGTGCTTCGTCTGGTTGTAAGTGAAAGGTGCGAAGTCTGGGTCTGTGGGGAACTGTCTCTTATGTCGGATGATACGTCAGTCGTCATGATGGGGGGTTAGGTGGCTGACATGTGAAGAATGATTGATGAAAGTGTTTGCTTGTTGTTTGTTTGAAGGTATGGTGTCTGTTGTTGTGATGGCAATGTGTGATTGTGTAGTGTTGCTGTTGGAGAGTGTGATGCTGTTTAGTGTTTTGTAGAGTTTGCTTGTGTTTGTTTTGTGATCAAGTGTTTGGAGATAATTATTACAATTTAGTGTTTGCTGTTGTGATATTTTTTTGTTCCTTTGAGTGTTGAGTTCTTGTATTTGTTGTACGGTGTCATGAGTATGAGGTGTTGGGGAGTGTCTAGTGTGTCCTGTTGTCTGATGAGACCTTGAATTTCTGGTGTGAAGTTGGAGTTTTGTGTTTTTCTGTTGCCTTTAGGGATGTCTTTTGTCTGCATTTTGTATAATTGTATTGAAAGTGTGCACATCAGTGTTGATGTTTGTGATGAATGTACTGTTTAATGTTTCAAAGTGTTGTTCTGTTTCAGCTGTGAAGCCCTCCCACTTGGCTCTTATAATTAGTGTATGTGTGTCTGTGGCCTGCTGGGGTGATTCTGGTTTTTGTAGTGATGATGATCGGGAGGTGATCAGAGCCAAGGGTTCTGACCACTCTCCAGGATGTTGTGGGGACGAGGTTTGGAGAGCAGAAGATGATGTCTGGGGATGATGGGAGGAAGAGGGCTTGGTGTGGGATATGGGTATGCTGATTGGGATTATTGAGTATGAAAAGGTCTGTCTAGGTTTGTAGTGCCAGCCCTCTGTCTGTGTCAGGATTGTTGACATACCAGGCTGACACCTTGGCTTCACATCACCACCCAGGATGATTTTGGGTATGGTAGTGATGTGGTGTATTTGTGGAGAGTAATTGTGTGGTACTGTGTGGGATGGCTCGGGGGGGAGTGAATATGTTGGTGATTGTTGTATGTGATTTGTTACCAGTGCTATTTTAATTTATTGTATTTTTGTTGTGGTGTCGTGTGGGGGGAGGAGTGACTTTGTGTGTGCACTGGTATCTGAAAAGTTGATGGATTTGTGTACCAGGGTGATGAGTCCACTGCCACCACCGTCGGCCCTGTCTTGTCTGATGGTGGTGAAATTATGAAATGTAGGTGTTTTTTGTGTTATGCATATTGTTGTTTCTTGTAAGATGGCAGTGTGTATGTTGTGTTGTTTGTTGAATTGTGTGAGTTCTTGTTTTTTGTGTTTATGCCATCTATGTTTAATTGGAGGATGTTTATGTTGTGTGTGTGATGTGTGTTGGGTGCTGCAGCACGGAGGGGAGGTGTTGGTATGGGTTGAGGGGAAGGAGGTAAGGGTTGGGGTGGGATAGGAGGGGTTAGGGGATTGGATGGTGTGGGAAGGATTGGTGGGTTAGGCTGAGGAGGTGTGGGGGAAGTAGGAGTAGGGTTGGTGAGAGGCTTAGTGGGTAGGGGAAAGGAGGATAAGGAGCAGGTCCAGATGTTTGTGTAGTGTTTTCTGGATGCAAGTGTTGTGCAGGTGTAATGGGTCCAGTTCTTGCAGGAATTGCACTGTATTGAACCCTTTGTCTGTCGGCTCGACGTGATAGGTTTTGAGCATATTGTTCATTTGTATTTGTTGTTGGGTCCAGGGTTGCTCTTGAATGTCCCTGGCGAGAAGAAATCGTGGAGAAATGACCACTGGGGAGTCATTTCTTGGTGTAGAAAAAACGGTGTTGTTGTGCATGACGTGTGGAGAGATGTACTTGCCTGGGCGACCGAAGCCTTTCCCAGATGGGGGGTTGCGGTTGTTTGGCCCCCATACTGTCCTCCTCTTCTCTTCAACAAGCTCTTGGGGGTAGAGCCATGGTGAAGATGCCACCATTCCAGGTCCATAACCAGGCAGTGAACCACCTGGTTAGTGTATCCACTGAGCGCTGAGGTCTTACTGTACAAGATGTTAAAAAAAAATGGCTGTCTACATTTAAAAAAAAAAAAAAAACTTCATCAATGTGTGTAGGTCTGTTAGCATTTGTATGTACCCAGTATATTTCAGAGTATTCTATAGTACATCATTTTCATAAAATTTATTTTATGTGTGTAGGAGCTCTGTAAGCATTTGTATGTACCCAGTATGTTATTTCTGAAGCATTTGTTCATCATCATTATCATAAAATGTGTATATTATCATGGAAAGGCGTGAATGAAGACTGGGATTGTGAAATCAGTGGTTATCAGTACTGTATTTCATTAGGCTGCCTTGTTATACCCATACACTATGCCATTTTCAAGTGAATAATGCTGCTAATTATAATAAACTTACGGCTTTACGTTTTAATTTCTACGTGAATTCCATTTAATGCACAGCTGATGTCTAACCATTTGTTAATGGTGTGGATGAAGGGTCATTCGATATAAACCCAGTGTACTGCTGGTTGAAATGGTCCCCTCAGCGGTCCACCATTCTTCTTTTGGGGGATTGGTAGAGAGTTGAAGGGCATTTTGTATAATCATGCAATATCCATTTTGTAGTCATTTTTTTTTT
>JAGKTI010032207.1:0-11952 GCA_018397915.1 Birgus latro
CAAAATTATTCAGAAAGACGCAAGATAACAGCTACCACAAACCCTTGCCATCCACACATTACACCCTGCCCTACACACATCCAGGCCCACCCATTTCCAGCACCTCTCCCACAACTACACCTCACGCTTTGTCCTACGCCCACCAACTTCCACCCAGTTCCAGCTCGTCGTCCACAAGCCACGGCCTGCATTTACGCCCACTGTCATTTTACGGTCGCAGCCCAGACAACTCCCCTCCTAATAGCCCAAGTCATGCACCCGGCAACACCCAAAACACCCACGACAACACCTTCACTCAAAACTATATCTACCCACAGGACTTGTCTCCCATCCACACAAACACCACTACACCCCCTTACACCCACACACCGCCCTACACCCACACACCCTTTCCACCCAACCTTGCATTCACATACGCCTCTACGGTAAAATCCTCTATGGGCACGGTCAAAGCAAGAAAGACAGACACAAGACCTGTCTCAGCATCTGCAAGAGGAACCGACCCTGGAGTGAGATTGGGCCAGAAAATGGGGGCAGGCTTTTCCATCTTTTCTTCCTCTTCGAACCCATCCTCTTCAGACTTTTCCTCCTCCACATCGTCGTCATCGTCGCCGTCGTCTTTAGCTTCACTCGGAGCTAGAAGGTTTAAAATAGGTGACCCAGCATTGTCCGCACACGCCCCTGGTATAACAGTCCGCCATAATGTAAACAAAAGATCAACAGATCATCGGTTTCCATCTCTAGAATCTTCTGGACTTCGCTTAGGTGCTCCAAGACCCATGTGTGTCATCTATAAGCATCCTGAGTAATTGAATCCAGTTTCCAAAGATGCTGAGTATGGGTGTTTAGGGTGAAGGAGCTAGTTTGAGAGGCCGAAGCTCCGAGAAAATTATTGACCAGCATAATTTCTAATCTAGCACTCGAATAGCATGGAGTGTATTGTCCATCGGAGCCCAGGTCAGTGGCAGGAGACATACCAAATGAAGGTATTTCTCCAAACTTGTCCAGCACATCCACATCAACACCACATCGCTTCTGCATTTCCTCTTTTCTCTGTCCCTCCACGTAACTCCACACGCTGCTTTCAGATAACTCATTTCCATATAAACTTAGGGAGTTATCGAATTTAAACTTCTGAGCATCAATATTCCACCATAGAAGGTGGAATATTGATGCCACCGCCCCGTGTGCACCAGAAACCATTGAAGCTGTATTGAGTTAAAACATTTTTTTTTTTTTCGATTTACCCTTTTCAGGGTAGGTCCTCAGTAATTTCCTTCACGCTCTCATCACACGATTCTGTTCACTCAGTTGAAGGAAATCTCTGGCCCTTTGAAGAGTAACATATACGTCTAGATTCAGACCTGTATCACAAGCTCGGAATAACCTTATTTCGTATCTTGTCGCGTAACCAGAGGGGTGGCCAGGGCGGCAATGGCCACCCCCAGATAAGTGCCTGGCCAACTCAGATTTTCAAGGGAATACCACCACCCTCAGCATTTTAAGAATACCCTTGTCTCCCCATGGCCACCCAATAAGAATAAAAAAATAGTTGCTCCTTTACTCGTATCCCCATGCTACTCATTCATTCTGCCCCACACAACCCTCGTACCCTGCCCCCGTCCTTCCCCCCAACACACACACACACACACACACACACACACACACACACACACACACAAAAACGGCTCACCGGCTTAGTGGTAAAGCTGTCGCCTAGCATCTGCCAAGACGGGGGTTCGCGCCTTGCTCGGGATGCGAAAAGTTTCACTGACGAAGCGGGTGGTCACTGACTTCCTTGAGCAAGATGATGGGTATATGCTTGTGTGAAGGTCAAGGCTTTGCCCTTAGATCAGACTATATGAGCCCTCAGCTGTCTTCCGGGAGGGTAAAATGCTGATGATCACAACCATCACGTGATCCTGACATACCCAGTGAATTAAACACACACACACACACACACACACACACACACCCACACCGGTTCCAACCTCCTCTTTCAACAAACTGCTTCGGAAGTTCGGATCTCGTTTATGGCCTCGGGTTCACATTTCACGGAGGGAGAGGAGTGACAACACTGACGGTACAGCTAGAAGTGTGGAAGTGGGTAAGTGTATCGTATATTACAACATATGCATGTATAGTATGTGGAAAGGGTTATCCTCCCGCCTGAGGTTTGGCGGGTGCAGGTGCAGGCGTGGGTGCAGGTCTCGCAGTAACCTTCATGATCTTGCCGTACGGGCTGCGGTTCCGGCAAGGGATAGGATCTTAGCAAATAGTGGCTGTCCCTAGGCAATACACTTGACTTCAGCATAGACATAATCCTTGAAAGGTGAGCTCATACAGTCATGAAATAATGCGACTGCCTATTTTTAAAACAAGGGGCGGCCTTAGGGTAATATTAAGTGTCGCACGACTGGCGAGACTAGACTCACTTCGTCTACTGTCACAGGTTTCACTCACGCAGGAATAACCATTCTCCCAAATTTACTGTCTGGACACGGACTCAGTTTCCCTCAAGAGACAACTTCTGTACGTTTTTTTTTTTTTTTTTATCTCTAGAGGAGCTGTGGCCATAGGTTCAATCGAGTGAATAAGTATGTTGTGCTTGAAAGGGTACAACAGAGGAGAAAGGTTGCTGGTTCTTTGAAAGCAGCGATGAGGAACGGGGAAGTGGGCATGGATGTAAAAATGTCGCTGCATGACATCATTGTGATACCAACCCTAACGTATGGATGAGAAGCTTGGACCTTGTTGGAAGGACAGAAGTCAAGAATGAGAGCAGTGGAAATGAGTTATTGAGAGGAGCATGTGGAGTAAGTGGAGAGAGACTGACAATGGGGAAGCGAAGGAGCGTTGTTGTGTGGATGTGATAGAAAGTGTTAGGAAAAATATATTGAGGTGGTTTAACCATGTGGAGAGGATGGAGAGCGAGAGACTAACGAGGAGAGTATGAGTGAGGTGGAGGGGGGAAGAGGGAGGGGGAGGCCGAGGGTGAGATGGAGGGTTGGGGTAGAGGGGTCTATGAGAGAGGGAGGTGTGAGGAGGGAGCAGGGCAGTGAAATCACAAGTTGGACAGGGCAACATGGAGGCGATTTGTTTGTGGCCACTCCTAACGGGGTTGAGGCGTCTGGAAATAGTTAGATAGATAGATGTTAGCAGTGTCATGTTCCTCGTTTCTCAACGAAATCATGTCTGATGGCCTATTTTATTTATTTGTTACCAACAATTTCGTTCACCCTTTAGGAGAGTTCACGTAGTTAATGAGTCAAATCCAAGTGTAAGAGTTATTTCTGCTATTGATTTAATTTATTTAAATAATGAAAAGTCTTAACCAGTTCATTTTGGCTGCCACCAGGCGATTATTTTCAGCCTAGGCATGGCCAGTGTCGTTTCTATAACCAGGAAAAAAAAAAAAAAACCGGACAAGCTGATTATTCTATACTGCACTATAAGCTTCATTCAAGAAGTGGCCTAATGTCCTCTGGAGATTAAAGAAAAATGCTCTCATTAATGGCGTTTAATTTCCACGTATATTATCATTGCGTTCAAACACATTTCGCTGTTTCTGCCTCGTTCGGAAGAGTTGACCGTAGCTTCACAATATACAGGAAGACATGAATCATAGGATGTAACTACTCAAATGTAACTTTAATATTACTGAAGTTAAAAAATCTGAGATTTAAGTGCATCTGGTACTGTATTGAAATTCCCGATTAATATTATGCTGTGAAGCCTCTGAAGAAAGCCGTACGAACACAGTATATAGGACGGGTACTGTGGTGGGTGTGTGTGACTGGTGCTGAGAGGAGAGCATTTCATTAGATGTTGGCGTCTTGTTGGCGGGGTGAGAGAGGTGCTGGTGAGTAATACTGTTACGTAAGTCTGGATAATGCTATAGCCTGTGGTGAAAGGGCGAGCTGTGACAGTTAACCTTCCTCACTGAGTTGAGGATATTAGCTACTTCATGGGATAAGGAAAGTAAAAGTGGTACTGTGTTGTCAAGATTGCGTTTTTACATTGCAATCGAGTGCTTCGATTGCAAAACATTACATAACAGGTGAAGGAGAGGTTTGCCTGGAAAGGGTAGGGAGTTTTAATTCAGATACAGTAATTCTAGTACGTCTTAGAAATAATATCGTTCTGCAAAATAAGTAAGACATGCCTTTATAGCTGTAGTCATATGGATGATGGTTGGGTGGAATTTTCCCAAATTTAGGGATGAAAGGGCAGTAGCTGCGGGGTGTGTCATCGCAGAATTGATAAAGAGAAATGAAAAGCAAGTACCATATTATATCATCTTTATGTTCAGGTAATGAACACACGGTGCCAGTCTGTCAGAGTAAGTGAAACAGGTTACTATTGGAACGAGGCAAAATGTGACATAGATTGGAACAGCGTAGTGGAGAGAGATTGGAGGAATGGTAACTAAGATAAGAATATAAGGACAAAAAATACTGTAACTGTTAGCTTGGAGGCAGTGTCTCTCAGCCTTCCCCTGTTAGGAGGTTTCTAATAGAAATCAGGGCATTAGTAGCGATGACTCAGTAGCTGTACGTTGTGTATATGGACATGAAAAGGTTTATGATAGAGTGAATTTAGAGGGATTATGGAAGGTTTTTAGGTTTGGCAGTCAAGTATATGAGGCACAGTAAAAATCTGGAGCAATGTTATTCCTAAGAAATGTGATTTAATTTTTTTGCACAGTTATAAGTAATCCTTCTTGTGTGATGTTTCTTCCGTAAATTAAAAATAAGAGATGCTGTGGGGTCCCTGTGTGGCAGTGCTAGGAGTCTGCTTATTGTTTTGTCCATTAAAAGCAATGTGGTTTTGTTATGTGGTGGTGCATTATGGTCATAGGTGGTATGCTGTTGTTTTCTGTTGTGCATTATGGTTGATTCAACTAATCGGAGGGCTGGAAGTGGGTCTGTTGCATGTTTTCAAATTTAAAATCAATCAAGATGGACTCAGCCGATGGGTTAGGATAGGATTGGAAATTTATCTCGGTTAGGTGTGATTGACATGAATCTAGGTAAGGGTAAGTGGCATTTGGGTAGGGTAATACCTCGGTAAATTTTTACTTTTGGACAATCGGGAATTATGATGTTTTGTTCCATTTTTTCAGCATTTTGGACAGTTCTAAGACACTTCTTTTCTGTCATTTTTGTTGGAAATTAAATTTATTACTCTTGAAGATAACCTAACCTTCAGGAGTAAATAAAACTAATTTCCGAATGGGTTAATGAGGGTTCATTATGATCCTTGAGAAACATACTATACGTGTTGTCCACTTGTAAAATAATGCCAATACCTCATATGTTTTTGTATATTTTTACCATTTAAAAAAAGCAAGGTTAGGGGTAATCTTTACAAAGTCTTAACACCACATTAAAGACTCCTTAATATCTTGCTTACAAATTTAAGGGTGAAACTTTGCAAAAGAAATTTGACGTAGAACAGTGCAGTGAATTGATTCACACTATTTCTTAGGAATCCAGTGTTATGGTTTTGTAAACATTTACCAAAATCTGGACACAGTCTGGGATATCATCTTTTGTAAAGTTAATAAGCAGTGGTTTCATCATTGTGCAGTTCATTGTTTAAATCCTACTTCACCAGAAATACCTTAGAGGGCTGCTCTGTTTGCAGGAAATTTTGCTTATACCTGAAGATGCTAATAGCTATGTTCAGCCACAGACATAAATTTTTTGCTTTGGAGATGCATTCTTTCATTATGACAGACACAAGGTGACAAAAGGGAAATCTGTGCCCCACCTGCATTCTTGATAGGCTACATTAACCCGTCACGTCCCGACCGATTTCCTACCTCCGATATCCCCCAGCCCCGAGCAATGTAGGATTTTTTTTTTTTTTTTTTTGCTCAACTCTTCACTTTTGGTGAAAAACATCGAGAATTCATAGAGAAATCGCCCTCCTGAGCCTATAAATGGTGCTACAGGTGATGAGTCAGCCTTACCTTTCGTTCTTTCTCAGGGTATCTGGTCTCAAAGAAAACGAACTATGGGAGGGTAAACTAATTCAAGCGACTTTGAATTACGTATTTATTTATTTGGTATGAATTTATGTGTAGTACAAGACAATATTGGTTTTCACACAGTTATATAGGCAATAAAAGCATTGTTCAGTCACCAAACACATCCACATATGGCACCATCCTTTACGACATTACCACCTCATCACTTCTGTTTGTTTCTTGCTCTAGCTTCTTTATTTCTTTGTCCTTCACCTCAGGAATCACTTTCACCTTGAATTTCGTCACTGGAGAGACTGTGGCGCGACTTGTCTTTACTGGCCAGGTCACTGCTAACATGTGAATTGCTGAGTGTGGGGGGGAGGGGGGGCAGGTGGGGCCAGACAGTATCCCCACTTGACAGCAGATAGAGGAAGGTCTCCCACATATGCCTACCAAAAATCACCCGTGAAACTTGAAAATTGTGCAATTGACTGACCTTGCATTTGCGTAACATACGGGTGTGTCGATGGGTCTAGCTGTGACAAAACATTGTGACATACCCATACGTCGACGGGACACCTTGGGTTAATAATCACACCTTATTTGCAGGATCTTTAAATCTGTCAATGCCATTCAAGCATTTTTATGTATACATGTGCCCATGAAGGATAATAGTCTATCTATATATCTATTGCCAGATGCCATAATCCCGTAAGGGGTGGCCTTTTGACTTGAGTTATTTGTTTTACAGAGAAGGGCACTAACCCTCCACCAACCCATTTGTTGACAAGTAGGGAGCACGTATGGTTTGGTTATATGGTTACCACCCAGCTTTGTAAATGGTTTCTTGGTTTACAGGAAACCATTTGGCTTATCACTCAATGTAAAGCCACCTGTAAAGGAAAGAAAAGCAATAAGAAGTGACAGGGAAGATGGGAGAAATAGGAAGAGTGGAGGGCAGGCATAGAAAAAGAATGATAAAGGCTAAGGAAGAAGTAGAAGTGAGTGGATGATGGCTGCCAATAGTACTGTAGTAAATTATTATCTGATGGCAAATGTATAGCACCTGAAGATTATGGGTTAGAATATGGCATACCGTACTTCACACAACTGTCCACAGTACTGTATATTATATAATGACTGCAGATATGCATAAAGAAAGTAGTCTAATTTGGTGTGGAAGCTAATGCTTCCCCACAGTGAAGGGGTTGGAACCTGTCTCAACTGATGAGACTTTTGAAGAAGCAATTTTTCATGTACTGAGAGAAGCAATCTTGCATGTTCACAGTAAAATATAGGAAACTTGATTATTAAAATCCCATTGCTGTCCATACCCAGTCCCACTGCTATCCATACTGTAATCCAGTCCCACTGCTATCCATACTGTAATCCAGTCCCACTGCTATCCATACTGTAATCCAGTCCCACTGCTATCCATGCTGTAATCCTGGTTAGATGGTTCTCACATATTACAGTACTGTACTACTTGTAAGGAGTTATTTTAAAACTTCTCAGATTTATTATAAAGACTGCCGACATGATTCTGTGATATTTTTCTCCCCCAGGCTTGAAGCAGGATGGGTTTTGAAACGTTTAAGGTTGTGATCAGCCCCCCCCGGCTGGTCTTTTTCTCAGGCCAGGCTATTCGAGGCTTTGTCATGGCCACAGTCAGCAGTGAAATTGTTTGTCGAAGTGAGTATGGTAATACGGGATGTCCATTAATTGTTGTTATTGTTATATATTGTTGTTGTATGTGAGTTTGCTAAGGCTACAGTTAACAGTGAAATGATGTGTCAAAGTAAGGAATATGTTCTCATTAACACAGACCATCAAAGTATGTATAGTAATATGGCGTGATTCATTAGCAGTGAAACTGTGTCAAGGTAATGTCCTTATTAACTGTGAATTTTTGTGTGAAAATAATTAATGTCCACATTCATTGTTGTGGCATTTTGTGTGTGTGTGTGTGTGTGTATTTTTTTGCTGAATAGTGAGCATTCTTTGCTATGGAATGCTAATATTCAGGCATTTATATCTTAACTCCTTTGGATTGATGACATTATGTTATGTTTTTCATCTCGTAAGTGATTTTATTTAATTTAAGAAAGGTGTGTGGTTATTGTTGTTGCCCCAGGTTCATTTGGACATGACCTCAGTGGACTACAGGACACTGGCTACTTCAACCATTTACATCCAGAGATCTTTTGGTGAGGTTGTGTTGAAGGACAGACTGCATTGTGATATCCTAGTGTGGTGCATGAGATGGGTGTGTGTGTGTTGTGGGGAGGACACATTGCAGTGTGGCCATAGTGGATTATTTGTGAACTGTATTTTGTGTTGGTACTGTAGCAAGGGAGGATCATGGCCATATAGTCTGGCCAGCCGCACTTCTCTCTTCTGGATGAGGTAACTTTTGAGGCATGGATGTATACTAGAGAATTATGAGGGATGTAATTTGACTGAAGGTTTTAGTTGCCTTTGGTGGCTAGCTATATGTTTATGAAGCTTGGTGTTGGAGGAGGAGGAGGATGTTATAGAAGCAGTGTATAGTGTTGAGCAGTTGATTGGCTTTGGTTTATGGAGGGGAATGATGTGACATGAAAATACAAGTGTGGGATGGATCTCCAATGTTTACAATAGACTGTAGTAGAAGTACCTGCCCATGTCAGGTATGTGCAAGCTGGCTGCTTCATTAAATGAAAGTAGATGATCCATAGTGACAAGTGAAAATGTTGGGTAAGAGAGATTCAGGGTACAGTAGAGCAGTAAAATATAATATTTCAAGCTGTAACCTGTGTCTTTCTTCCATTCAACATTTCCATTATGTGCATACTTGCATGCCAATACCAGATTTCTTGTAGAACCATTAGTTTCCAAGTACAGAAGTCCTCAAAGCAAATATATTCATGGCCATGTCTCTTACATTAGGGAAGGGCCAACCATAATACAGATAACTGAGTTACCGGAAAACTGTATTACTAAGGCTGAGGACTTAATTTTGGAAGTACCATACTAAATTTATTGAAACAGAATATTGCTTAACTGGAATAGATGCAGACATTATTTCTGTACAGTCAAGGTGCCTAAGACATGGTTAATTGGTTCTGGACCGCACCTGGGCCATAGAAAACCGTGCCATACAAATAACTAAACCTATGGAAAAAATGGAATTTGGTTCTGGACGTTCGCCCAAAGTCCCCCTTTTCATCCCACTTTTCCCCATTTTTCCCCACTCTACACACGCACACAATCAAGCAATCAGTCAATGCATGTATTACACGTAACAATGGGTACAAAAGATGGGAGGGTGATCAGATAACAAGCGGTCAGGCTACACACTGAGCAGGGTTTGAACGGCGGGCGAGGGCTGAGGTTCGCTCTCCGACCGCCAGGGGAATTTGCCCTGCGTGTTTCAAACCTTGCCGCGCCCACGTCATTGGTATAGTTTATGTGCAGTGTTATGTGTGGCCGATATACGTTGCATATATTCATATATAATATTCAGAACCTTTGATATTCATTTGTTGGTGCCGTTCTTAGAGTTTTGTGAATCGTGTTCATAAATATCAGACTGTAGGAAACAGCCTGGCCCAGCTCTGTGTCTATGTTTCTTGAGCTGTTTCGAACCACTCTCCCGTATCTGCCCACGGTTTTGACCTTTAGTTTCTGTTCTGCCCTCCTTGCTTTTTGGAGTTTTGCTTCTTGCTTCTCAGAGTTACCCTTCTTGCTTCCTTGAGTTCTATATAAGCCGGGCTGGGACTGCCGCGAGTTATACTCGATTTTTTTCCAGCTGATGATGCACTTTCGTGAATTGCGCACTCATGCTGTGTGATTGGTTGGTTTCAATTTCATACATGACGTTTGATATTTACAAAGAAACATTTGTACCTCATATTCCAATTCTCATAAATGCTGTTTTGCATTGTCACTGTACTATACAAACAGACTTGAAACGAATATGTATCTGTGCTTCACCCAAATGGACAATGAATTTGAGGAAGTTGAATTTGAAATGAAATATTTATTTTTGTAAAAGGTACAGAGTTGTTCATTCTCCCTATATTTTTAAAATATAAATGCATTTGGCTAGGTAAGTGCAAATAAAAGGTATCTTAATACTTAGGCACTTGTTACATTAGACAGTACAGTAGTACGATTCTAAGTAAATTAGCAGCTTTGTCAGTGGTAAAGTGGTGGAAGTGGGGAGGCAAATGGAACAGTCGTTACAGAGGAGGGGGCAGACACGAGAGACGGCCAGGCGGAAAAAACAAGTGTCTTGCAAGTTGTCAGACTATTAAGGATCACACCTACTCCATTGCTTCGATACCTTTGCCCATATTATCCGCAAGTATATATATATCGGTAAGTATATACTGTATATATATTTATTTATCAGAGATGCAACAACTCTGTACATTTTACAACAATAAATATTTCATTTCAAATTCAACTTCCTCAAATTCATTGTCTGTTTGGGTAAAGCACAGATACATACTCCTTTCATGTCTGTATTTTTTTTTTCTTTTTTTATGCAAGGAAGAAGGAACCAAAGGCCACAGGCCTGCATACTGTTCCTTCCAAGAAAAAGCAAAAACAATACAAAAGAGAGTCAAATTCAAGATCCGTTCATTTCGAGATGCCTGAACACACTGCGTTTGAAAGACTGGAGATCATAGGAAGTAGGAAGTACAGACAGAGGAAGACAGTTCCAGAGTTGACCAGTTGCATAAATGAAGGACTGGGAGTAACGGTTAACTCTTGCATTAGAGAGTTGGACAGAAATGGGATGAGAGTTTGTTGCTAGACGGGTACTACGTGCCTGTCGTAGAGGTGGAGGGATGCAAGCAGACAGTTCAGAGGAACAATGACCATTGAAGCAGCGATAGAAGAGAGATAAAGATGCAACAGTTCAGCGAAGAGACAAAGGTTGAAGATAATCAGTAAGAGGAGGAGAGTTAATGAGACGAAAAGCCTTTGACTCCACCCTATTGAGAAGAGCTGCATGTGGGGATCCTCCCCACACATGAGAGTTGTACTCCATACACGGGCGAATAAAACCCGTATACAAGGTCAACAACTGTGCAGGAGTAAAGAAAGTTCGGAATCGGCTTAGCACACCCAATCTCTTGGAAGAAGATTTCACAAGAGATGTAATATGTTCTTTCCAAGACAATTCCCGAGAGAACGAAACCCCAAGCATGTTCAAGGATGATGCAGGACATAACTGTTCATTATTAAACATTAGAGGGTAATCCTGAGGAAGACTTTGTTTGGTTGATAAGTGTAAGAACTGAGTTTTTGATGCATTAAAAATAACAAGATTATTTTTACCCCAATCAGAGATATGAGCCAAGTCGGACATTAGGTGTGCCATAGCTTCATCCCTTTTTTGTTGAAGTAACTGCTGAGATGGACGTTGCGGAAACCGAATGGAAAGGTGAAGGGTGGAATCATCAGCATATGAGTGGATAGGGTTAGATGTACAGCTTAGAAGGTCATTGATGAATAAAAGGAAGAGAGTTGGTGATAGGACAGAGCCCTGAGGAACACCACTGTTGATAGGTCTAGGAGAGGAACGATGGCCGTCTACAACAGCGGCTATAGAACGACCAGAAAGGAAGCTAGAGATGAATGCTCAGATAGAAGGATAGAAACCATAGGAGGGCAGTTTGGAAATTAAAGATTTATGCCAGACTCGATCGAAAGCCTTTGAGATGTCAAGTGCAATGGCAAAGGTTTTGCCAAAGTCCCGAAAGGAGGATGACCAGGAGTCCGAAAGGTAGATGAGAAGATCACCAGTGGAGCATCCCTGACGGAACCCATACTGACGATCAGAAAGAAGGTTGTGATAGGAAAGATGCTTTAAAATTTTTATGTTAAGAATAGACTCAAAAACTTTTGAGACACAGGATGTTAAAGCAATTGGACAATAGTTAGAGGGTTGGGAATGGTCACCCTTCTTTGGGACTGGTTGAATG
>JAGKTI010032208.1:0-11952 GCA_018397915.1 Birgus latro
TTATGTGATGTTTTAAGTGACTCTTTTGATAAAACCAAGGCAAGAGTATTTATGCAAGATTCTGCCCCTGCACATGTTGCAAAGTCAGTGAAACAGTGGCTAACAGACTATGAGGTTCCCTTTATACGAGATTGGCCCGGAAACAGCCCAGATATCAATCCCATTGAGAATTCATGGGCGCACATGAAGCGGCACATCATCTTTGCCTAAACTTGAGGCTGCAGTCAAGCAGCTATGGAGCAGTTTTAGTCCGTCTGCTCTGCAAAACTACGCCATCAGTCTCCCCAGACGCTTTAAGAAGATAATAAAGGTGAAGGGGAATGCCAGTAAATACTAAATTCAATGGTGAGTGTTAATTTATTTGTTTCTCCTTGCTAACCACAAGAATGTTTTCTTTTTTTAAGATGGCGTCAACACTTTCCGCGCCTACTGTATATATACACACACACACACACAAATGTATATTTATGTATAAATACATACAGCAAGCTCTGCCTGAATGCGTGGGTTTCGTTCCAAGCGATGTGCGTTCGGCCTGAAACTGCATAAGTTTTAACTACGCCTTATTTTGCTTCCTAGACCCCCCAAATGTGGTGTTTTGCTGTTATCTGTCATTGGTAATCAATATAAAGCATTTTCAGTGGTTAGAAGGTGTATTTCATGTTATAACTTACAAATACAGTACTGCACAGCAAAACTAACATAGAAATACGTAAACACAAGGCAAATTTACTTGATGGCGATTTGTCCTGAAACCGATCACCGTCAGAATGTTGCCTTGTGTTTACATGTAGTATTGCACAACAAAACTAATATACAAATACGTAAACACAAGGCAAATTTACTTGACGGCAATTTGTCCTGAAACCGATCACCGTCAGAATGTTGCCTTGTGTTTACGTATTTGTATGTTGCAGTTTTGCTGTGCAGTACTGTATTTGTAAATTGTAACATTAAATAAACCTTCTAACCACTTAAAGTGCTTTATATTGATTATCAATGTCAGATAACTGCAAAACACCACATTTTGGGGGTCTAGGGAGAATCGCCAATGTTTTGACGGGAAATTGTCTGACGGTAAATTGACAGTGAATTGTCTTGGAAGTCGCCGATCATTGGTAATCATATAAATTAGGTTAACTGGTTACAAGGCTTTATTTAATGCTTTAACTTTATATCAGTGCTTTAACTTGCAAGTACATACCAGAACAGTAAATATTTAACTTAAATACAGCACTGTGGAAAAGCAGTACAGCAATATTTAACGACCAAATACACAAGGCAGTATTCCGACGCCTATCAGCTAAACAGGTTGTAAGACTATTTCTTGCTTTACCATTATTTAATAGTACTTTAACCCGCCCAGTCCCCCTGACGTACATTGCACGTCATACCTTTTTTTCATGCTGAGACTCACCGACATGCATTGTACGTCAGTCCGTTGCAAGGTTCGTCGTTTGCAGTAATCTCTCTACTATCCGGACATCCACTATCCGGATACATCACTATTCGAACATCGTAGGCTGTCTGACCCCCAAAATACCCAAAAATCCGGAAAAAAATCCGAGTATTTTGGACCGCATCAGTTTGAATTTCCCACCCGCGCCGAACAGCTGTATTTTCACACCTCCTGCCTCTCTCACAATCTCATTTCCCGCTCAGCTGCCGGCTCATCAACACGCTTTCAACGTGGCTCCTGAAGTGCTTGGTTTTGTGGTGATTCCCTATCTCCTGCAGGGCTTGCTGCTGCTCTGCACCTTCTTTATCGTGTGTGTAATGATGGCCCTACCACTTGAGAAGAGGAAGAAAGTGGTTTTGATTCTGGAGAAGAAGCGGGAGATATTGAAGAAGGTGGACGCCGGGTGGCCAACATCACGGATCCTCCGTGAATTCAACCTCCGTCGCTCCACTTTGTTTGATATTAAGAGGTCCCGAGACAAACTACAGCAGTACACGGATTATTTCGCTTCGAAAACCAGACGGAATGTGGAGAGAAAGATGATGTTTACTCCTAAGTATGCAGACATTGACCGTTCCACACTCATCTGGTATCGACAACAACGTGCTGTTGGTGTGTTGGTATGTGGAATGGAGCTGAAAGCTGCTGCCGAGAAGTTCGCAAGGCTACAGGACACCCCAGACTTCAAGGCATCTGAAGGTTGGCTCTTCGCGTTCCAGTTACGGCATGGACTTACCAACCGTAAGGCCCATGGCGAGGCTCTGGATGCTAACGACGAAGGAATAGAACAGTTTCAGCAGAAGGTGAATGGCTTGATTGACAGGGAGGGCCTCACTCTTGGTCAAGTCTACAACGCTGACGAAACTGGCCTATTTTATCATTCAATTCCCACTAACACTCTCTCTGAGGAGTCGGAGAAGCGTGTACCTGGCCCCAAGCTCTCCAAGCAACGGGTGTCTGCTTTGTGCTGTGCAAATGCTAACGGCATGCACCGGCTCAAGCCCGTTATTGTTGGCCGTGCAAAGCAGCCTCGGTGCCTTTGTGGGTTAATGGATGTCCTTCCTGTCATGTGGTATCATTCTCTGAAGGCTTGGTTCACAACCAAGATCTTCAGAAATTGGTTTCACCAACACTTTGTCAAGGAGGTCATTCGTTATCAGATGGAGACACTGAAAATCCCACGTGACCAGGTAAAGGCCCTCCTGATTCTAGACAGTACACCTGCGCATCCGTCTGAGAAGAGTTGGTGGCTGAAAATGGCCGCATTAGGTGTCTGTTTTTGCCACCTAATACGACTGCTGTCATCCAACCAATGGACCAGGGAGTGATTGTGGCAGCGAAGAGGCTTTACCGATGGAAGTTTTTGGATGAGGTGATGGTTGTCTACGAGGACGAGGACGATCGCAGGGAAGGACGAGACATGCGAGGACAAAAAACTGTTGAAAACCTTCGCCGATACAACCTCAAGTCTGCCATCTACAACTGGGCCAGTGCATGGAAGGAAGTCTCTGTCAAGACTCTAGAAAATGGTTGGTCTCGGCTGCTTCATTGAAGTGACGTGGTGCATGATTTTGTAGGTTTTGACATGGATGACTTCCATGCAAGGCTTCGTGAGGGTGAAGACAATGTGGATGTCGACGAAGTGCGTGAGTGGTTGGATGACGACGAGGGTGATCCTGGGTATCAGATCATGTCTGATATCGAGATCGCATCTACTGTTGCCGGTCCGAGTACCCAGCAGGAAGATTCCGATGAGGACAGTGACAATGACACGGACTCCTCACGGCTTGCCACTACTCCAACCATCCCAAAGCTGAGCGCATTCCGGGAACATGTGGAGTTCGTTCTCGACTACCTGGAACACCCGGACTGCGACAGGGAGATGGGGCCCTTGGGTCTTGTGGATGAAGTGCAAGCTTTCAGGCTGCGCATCATCAATCGTCAGAATCGTCATTGCTTGCGTCAATCAACCATTGACAGTTTTTTCAGGACAGTCAACCCTGCTGTCGTCAACCCTCGCTCCACACCATCATCTCACCAAGACAGGCCATCTACCTCCGAGCCACAGTCCAGCACATCAGGCACGGCGGAGTCACCACTGGATGTGAGTTTGCTGCTATCTCCTGAGTCCTCTGCAGTGGATAGCATATCACCACGTCCCACCAAGGAGCCCCTACGCTGCCTCCATCAGCTCATCTTGGACTCTGACAGCGACTAAATTCTCCAGGACTCGTCACTAGACCACACAGGAATTTACTGTTATGTACAGTGCAGTGAAGTGATGTGATGCAAGGTACAATTAGTTATGCGAAAGGAAACGTTGTGGAAAATGCTGGTGAGAAGTACTGGTGAGTGTAAGTGCCAAGTTGTGTCAGGTGCAAGGTCTTACTGTCAGAGTCTTAGATGACCGAGCGGGTTATACATCAGGACTGTGGCATCATTCTCGTAAGTACCCTAACTTCATCAAAATTCCTTGTTTTGTTCTTCCCATATCATTAATCTCATGCATAAACTGTGTGAAAGATGATTTCCATAATGATTTTCAAGTCTAACCTGTTTTCAGCATGCTGTAAAGTGGTAAAAAATTCCCATAAATGTAAATCATAATTTCCTGGATTCACTTTAATTTTTTCATGCATGGTTTTGAAGCGCACCAGCTCTGAAAAAGGTGAATGTCATTGATTTGTGTGAAAGATGATTTCCATAATGATTTTCATGTCTAACTTGTTTTCAGCATGCTGTTCGTTTTCATTTTCATTTTTGGAGGCTCCAATATGCTTGCATGTGTCGGCCTTGGTCACCTAATGGCGGCTTTCCACGCTGCTTGATCTCTGGCAGCCTCCCTATTCAGTCCCTTAACCCGTAAGTCACATTTAATGACCTCATTCCATGTTTTTCCCGGTCTACCCCTCCCAACCCCTCCTCCAATATTAACACTTCTCACCCTCTGCACCCAATTATCACCCCCCATCCTCTCCACATGTCCAAACCACCTCACCCTACCTCTCCTCATCACAACACCAATACACTCCAGTCCCATCCTACCTCTCAACTCTTCTATCGTAAACCCAGCCCCCCCAGGCCTTGCACGCAGGGACGCAGTGCACATCCACCTAATCATTGTCATTTCTGTTCGTTTCAATCTGCGAATATCCTCTTCCTCTACTGCCCAGGTCTCACTACCATACAGCATCACACTCCTAACACATGCTGCATACAAAGACCCCTTAGCACGTAAGGAGAGTCCTCTCAATGTCAGGAGAGGCAACAGCTCCCTAAACTTCTTCCAACCACTTCTCACTCTAGCAACCGAGCTAACTCCAGCCCCACCTCTGGCACATAACATGTCTCCCAGATAACAAAACTCCTCCACACACTCAAGAGACTCACCTGCAAATTCAACCCTCTCACGCCTAACAATCTCCACCTGCTCTCCCCGACACACCGCACACATGAAATCAGCATTATCTCGCAGTCTACCTCTAATACCACTACATCTCTTGTGCACCCACTTATCACAAACACTGCACAAGATGGAATTACTTCCCACACCCATGTGGCAAACTGCACATGGCCACTCTCCCTCTCCTCTGATTGTACCGCCACCAACCCTAGATATCATCACTTTTGTTTTATCTGCATTTACCCTTAAGCCCTTGTACCCCATACCATCTCTCCACTTCTTAAATCTTTCCTCAGCCTCCCCTTCACTCTCAGCAATCAACACCAAATCATCAGCATACAACATCTCCCATGGGAGTCCATCTCTGAAGTCACGTGAGAGGGCTTCAAGCACCATGATAAACAACAAGGGACTCAAAACTGACCCCTGATGCACACCAACATTCACGGGAAACTCATCACTCAAAGCTCCATTCACCCTTACCTGAGTGTGAGCACCCACGTACATGGCCATAACCACCCTAACCAGCCACTCTTCCAACCCTAGCTTTCTCATTGCCCACTTCACCACCTCTCTAGGGACTCTGTCAAAGGCCTTTTCCAAATCAACAAAAACAAAATACAATTCCCTTTTCTTTCCAATATATTTTTCCTGAAGCTGTCGAACAATGAATATGGCATCAGTGGTCCCCCTGCCTGGCATAAACCCAAACTGCATCTCATTGATATTCACTCTTTCTCTAATCATACCTTCTAGAACTCTCTCCATTACTTTCATTATCTGATCTAAGAGCTTTATACCTCTGTAATTTCCCCTTTCCAGGGCATCACCCTTCCCTTTGTACACATTTACAATTACACTCTTCAGCCAATCATCTGGGACCACACACTCATATATAATCATATTTATCAGGTCAGTGACTAACCTCACCCCAATATCTCCTGAGGCCTTCAACATTTCAGCAGTCAACCCAGACACACCTGCCGTCTTTCCCACCCGCATCCTGCCTATTGCCTCACTCACAGTAGCAGCGTCAATCAAAGGCCAAGGCCCAAACACCGGATCAGCTGGCTCCAAACCTTCCCTATCCAAATCAAACTCCTTATTCAACAACCGGCTATAATGCTCTCTCCATGCATCTTTAATATCCTCACTGTTCACCACTACCCTTCTTTCATCATTCTTCACACACTGCTCGCCTACAATGTCCCGATTATCTCTCTTCACCTGATTTGCCACCCTAAAAACCATATTTTTCCTTCCTTCATGATTTAGATTATCAAGTAAAAGTCTCTGTGACTCAGACTTCGCCCTGTATACCTCTCTTGGCAGCCAAGTACTCCTCCCTGTTACCACCCTTCTTCCATTCCTGAAAAAGCCTTCTTTTCTCCTTAACTGCAGTTTCTACACCCTCATCCCACCACCAAGTCACTTTATGTCTTGGTGGGCCCCCTGTCCAACCGCACACTGCATCGGTAACTCTCAAGAGGCTGTTCTTAAGGGCTCTATACTGTTCATTAAAGTCTCTATTTACAGCTTCCTGTTCAGCCACCACTCTCCTCATCTCACTATAAAAGGCATCCCTTACTGATTGGTTTCCCAGCTTCCATATTTTCCTCCTAGGTACATATGCCCTCCTTCTCGTCATACGTTCCTTAAGCACCATGTCACAAATCAACAGTTTGTGCTGCTGCACACACTCCTCGCTTCCTTTAACTTTAACATCCCTCACTAATCTCCTATCAACCCTCCTGACCAGAAAATAATCTATCTGACTACTATTTCCCCCGGACTCGTACGTAATCAATCTACTCACTCTTTTTCTAAAATGTGTGTTGCACACAATCATGTCCATAGCCTCCCCAAACTCGAGTATTCTTTCCCCTTCTGCATTCCTCACACCATATGCACATCCTCCATGGACTCCTTCATAACCTTGAGCTGCTTCACCCACATGACCATTTAAAACCCCTCCCAGAACCACTACCTCATCATCACCCATACCACTTACTACACGTATTAAATCATCCCAAAATCTATCCTTCTCTGCATCATCCAATCCTACCTGCGGAGCATATGCTGATATAACTGAAACAATCGCCCGTCCGATCAAAATTTTCACTACTATTATCCTATCACTTACTCTCATGACATTCATGACATACTCCACCCATTTCTCTGCAACCAACACACCCACACCCCCATATCCGTCAGTTCCCCCCTGCCAAAACAGCTTATAGTAGCAATCCTTCCCAGCAATCTTTCTGGCTGATCCACCCCTTTACCGGACTTCCTGCAAACAAGCCACATCCACCCACCTCCTAGTAAATGCCTCAACAACTTCCCCCGCTCTTCCCCTCAAACTTCCTACATTCCATGAGCCCACCCTAAACCCCCTGGGTGATTTGCTGTCCTCAGGCTTGGTTTGATGCTTTTTGTACTTTGTCATAGTCGGTAAGATAAAGGGGGGTAAACATTCCAAAGGCCCAGCCGATTGCACAGTCCTAGGTCCAGGCAACGGATCTGGGACCCCTAGCCCACCAGCTTACTAGTGGCTGTGGTAGTGGCCTCGGGGCGCCCTGCCAGGACACCTGCAGGGACACCCTCCAAGCGCGCCTTGGCACTGCAACTGCCCCTCCATTATACACCCACTGATAGGGCAGCCTCCTGGGGCGCTACTCCCAGGTTCGGGCCCCTCTCTATTGAGCGGAAGCGGCAGCCTGGGAACCGCAATGCCCTGTACCCTCTAGCACAGGTTCGAGCCCCATCTCGCCCCGGACCCTTGATCTATGCCGGCGGAACCCCTGTCAAGCCTCCCCCCGAAAGTCTGCCACTAGGTAGCGGGGGCAAAGTTTTCTGGCCGCATGCCCTTGCTGGCGTCAACCCCTGTAACGTAGTGGGATACGTTGTGTGATATGTAAGTGCCTGTGGTGTAGTGCATATGATAATTAGAGGAAATGTTTGGGAGAGCATGCTGGTCTACTCTCCATATTACTGTCACACTGATAAGGTCAGCAGAGGAGGATGATTAGGTAGCTAGTGAAAGGAGCTCCAGGTCTCCCTATCACCAGCATTCCATTCCCCTCGGGAGTACTACCCTGTTCGGCCCGTGCTACAGCCTCCTCCTACAAGTTAGTTGTTTGTACGGGGTGGGGCACTAACCCACCACCAACCCTTTCAGTCGCCTCTTACGACAAGCAGGGATACTGGGGGAGAATTCTTGAAACCCCCTACCCCCAGGGGGGTAAAAAATTCCCATAAATGTTAATCATAATTTCCTGCTTTCAATTTAATTTTTTCATGCATGGTTTTGAAGTGCACCAACTATGAATAAGGTGAATGCCATTGATTTGTGTGAAAGATGATTTCCATAATGATTTTCATGTCTGACCTGTTTTCAGCAAGCTGTAAAGTGGTAAAAAATTCTCATAAATGTTAATCATAATTTCCTGCTTTTAATTTTATTTTTTCATGCATGGTTACCACTAGTATTGAAGTGCACCAGCTGTGAAAAAGGTGAATGCCATTGATTTTCATGTCCGGTACCTAAACAAAGCTGCCAACTCAGTGAACAGCTGTGCCTAAATTACCTCAAATTCATTGTTTTTGGGTTAAATTTAAATGAATTCATGCTTCGTGTTCATTATTTTAGTGCTTTAGGTGTGAAAAAGGTGAAAGCCAGTGAATTTCGTTTCCGGTCATAACCTAACCTAACCTAACCTAACCATTTTTCTGGTAACAGTTTACATCATTTACTGTATTTGATGCTTTGTATCCAATAATTTAGTGCATAAAATGTGAGAAAAGATGATTTCCATGTCCGATACTTACTTACACTATGGTGGCAAGTTGTGAGCACCTATTCCTTACTCACCTCTAAATCATCATTTTTTGGTTAAAATTCAGTTAATTCATGCTTTGTGTGCATTATTTATGTGAAAAGGGACTTAAATAAGTGGCTATGCATGTCTGGTAGGGAGGTAGGAAGGTGGTTTTCTGATTTAGGTTAGGTTAGGTTAGGGTCAGGAATGACCGGTGCTGGTGCTTCAGGGCCACTCTCCGGACAAGATCACTGTCCGGACATGCCTTTAGTTCTATTATGTCGGATAGTGGAGGGATTACTGATATTTCAAGATCCGCAGGTGATTTTTAGGAGGCATATATAGGAGGCCTTCCTTTACCCCCAGCCAGATGGCAACACTGCCTGACCCTGTTCCCCCCCCCCCTGCCCCCCGCCCCCTTGGGGGTGCACGATTTTCTTGCAACTCACCTGTTAGCAGTGACCTGGCCAGTAAAGACACATAGCACCACGGTCTCTCCGACGACGAAATTCAAGGCGACAGTGATTCCTGATGTGGAGGACAAAGATTTTGTGGCACCAGTGTTAGTAATGGACAGAAGTAATGAGGAGGTAACATCGCCAAGTTAGGTGCAATATGTTGATGTATTTGATAATGGAACAATGCGTATATCGCCTATATTATTGTGTGAAAAGCAATATAGTCTTGTTTCGTTTCGTTTCGTTTTTGAAGGCTGCAACATGCTTGCATGTGTCGGCCTTGGTCACCTAATGGCGGCTCTCCACGCTGCTCGATCTCTGGCAGCCTCCCTATTCAGTCCCTTAACCCTTAAGTCACATTTAATGACCTCGTCCCATGTCTTTCTCGGTCTACCCCTCCCAACCCCTCCCCCAATAATTTGTACTAAATATAAATTCATACTAAATAAATAAATATTTTCGAGGCTCTGTGGTTTTGGTTAAGTTTCCCTTGAATAGGGAGCGTATTTTTATGGAATGCAGCATGATAAAAAACGGTAGTCAGGTGAGGGATCTCTTACCTGTTTAGAATATTTTTCACTTCAGGTGAGTGCTTTCTTGCTGAATTTTTGATGTTTCTCACCAAAAGCGAAGGTTTGAGTAAAAAAAAACAAGTAGAAAATTGGTCGGGTTCTGGGGGTGGGTTGGGTAAAAAAACGGTCAGGACTGGGCAGGTTAACTTGCACATAAACTTACCAGAGCAGTTATGTAAATATTTAACTTACAAATAAAGTGCTGTGGAAAAGCAGTGCATTGAATCACGTGATCAAAACAAACTGTGCCGCGCTGATGTTCGAAGGTTTGGCCTTTCAAAGGCCTATCTTATGTAAATTTATAATTTTTATAATGGTTCTTTAATCTCACATTGTCTTATATGCATCCCTTCACTTATTGCATATAATAGCGAGCACGTTCAGCGAGAACACGTTCGGTTTGAGCTTACTGTATACACACACACACATATATATATACAGTACGGTATGTATACAGTATATATACCATATACACACACACACATATATATACAGTACGGTATGTATACAGTATATATACCATATATGTATAAACTCTGCCCTCGTTTTTTGACCGATGGTTAATTGACAGTTTATTGTTTTAATATTTATAAATCTATACCCTTTTTCATTGTTCGAGATGGTTATCCCTGTCATTTCGACAATTCAAACCGCGCACCGCCAGACAGACAAGCTAAGCTGCCTCATTGTCCTGCCCTCTGCCCTGCTCATCAGTTGGATCTTCATCCGTGTACATTTATATGACCACGTGGAATACTACAGCACCACCGTGGCTCCACCCAAGACCCCTGCTACTACTCCTGTCAGATTCAGTCATGTGCTCACCAACCTGAGTGAATGTTTATGTAAATGTATGACCTTCACTTATAACTGTGATGTGTGTGTGTGTGTGTGTGTGTGTGTGTGTGTGTGTGTGTGTTTACCTATTTGTATTAACCTATTTGTAATATACAGGAATTGAGCTAAGCTCGTGTTGTCCTGCCTCCATATCTAAATTTATCTAGTCTAGTTTTAAGCACATGAATGTTTTTTGCCTGCACCACCACCTCTTCTAAGTCATTCCTAATACATATGATTCCGTTTGAGAAACTGAACCTTTTAAGATCATTAAGACATCTACTTTTCCTCAACTTCAAGTCATGACCTCTTGTTCTTCCATCATCCAACACAAAAAGATCCTCTCTATCCACCCTTTCCAGTTCTCTTACATTTCTGAACATTGTGATCAAGTCACCTCTTTTCCTTCTCTCGTGTAGCTTTGGTAACTTCAGTATTTCAAATCTCTCCTTGTACGTCAGTACCCTCAAGCATGGTATCATCATTGTTGCCATCTGTTGAACCCTGTCCGGTTTATCAGTATGCTTCTTCAAATGAGGTAACCATACCACAGCCGCATGCTCTAGTCTTGGCCTTATCATGGTCACTATCAACTCCCTTAGCATTTCCTTGTCCATAATGGCGGGGCAGTTGCAGGGCCAAGGCGCACTTGGAGGGTGTCCCTGCAACTGTCCTGGTAGGGTGCCCCGAGGCCACTACCACAGCCACTGGTAACCTGGTGGGCTAGGGGTCCCAGATCCATTGCCTGGACCTAGGACTGTCCAGTGCGTGGGGCTTGTGAAATGATTACTCCCCCTTTAACTTACTGACTATGACTTACAAATATAATAATCAAAGCAAGCCTGAGGGCAGTAAATCACCCAGGGGGTTCAGAGTGGGTTTGTGAAATGTGGGAAGTTTGAGGGGAAGAGCGGAGGAAGTTGTTGAGGCATTCAGTAGGAGGTGGGTGGATGTGGCATGTTTGCAGGAAGTCCGGTACAGGGGTGGATCAGCCAGAAAGATTATTAGGAAGGATTGCTACTATACAGTAGGTGCGGAAAGTGTTGACGCCATCTTAAAAAAAGAAAACATTCTTGTGGTTAGCAAGGAGAAACAAATAAATTAACACTCACCATTGAATTTAGTATTTACTGGCATTCCCCTTCATCTTTATTATCTTCTTAAGGCGTCTGGGGAGACTGATGGCGTAGTTTTGCAGAACAGATGGACTAAAACTGCTCCATAGCTGCAGCCTCAGGTTTAGGCAAAGATGACGTGTCCATACTGCGCAGCTGCCGCTTCATGTGCGCCCATAAATTCTCAATGGGATTGATATCTGGGCTGTTTCCGGGCCAATCTCGAATAAAGGGAACCTCACAGTCTGTTAGCCACTGTTTCACTGACTTTGCAACATGTGCAGGGG
>JAGKTI010032209.1:0-11952 GCA_018397915.1 Birgus latro
CCACACCACGTCACAAACACACCATCCCACACCCCACCACACCATCACACTCCAGACCATCTCACATCACACGACATCACACCATCCTACACTACATTACATCACATCACACTAAACCTTCCCAAAAACCACACCACACCACACCACTCCACACCACACCACTCCACTCCACACCACACCACACCACACTACACCACACCACCATGACACAGCGCCATTGTGCTGGGATGTAAGGCTGGAGCAGCACTAAAGAGATTATCACCTCATCCTCTATATTTGAGAGTTGATGCAGTGGGTCAAGGCAGAGATATCATAGGTCACTGCTTTTATGTGCGTGTGTGTGTGTGTAGGACAATGTGAGGGTCAGCATGGATGTGTGCGTGAGTATATGTACCTGTAAGAGTATGTGAGTGTGTGTGTATGCTTGAAAGGTGGTGTGTGTGTGTGTGTGTGTGTGTGTGTGTGTGTGTGTGTGTGTGTGTGTGTGTGTGTGTTTAGCCGCCCCTTGTACCTAATGAAATATCAATATGCTGACATGAGGTAGGCAGCAGTAGTATTTGTCATCCCGGGCCTCCTGTTCTTCTCTTCGCTCCTCACCGCTAGGTTCTGCACACCTCATTAATGACGAGGGTATACCTGAACGCTAGATTACATGCTGTGGTGTGGTGCGGTGTGGACTAGTGTAGTATAGTGTAGGATACTGTGATGTGGTGTGGTGAGGGATAATGTGGGGTGGTGTGGGGTGGGGTATTGTGGGGTTGTATGGGGTGGGATATTGCGGGGTAGTGTGGAATAGTGTGTTTGTTAGAGGATGTGGTGCGGTGTAGAGTAGTAGTGTGCTTTGAAGCAGTGTGGTGTGGTGTGGGCTAGTGCTGTGTAATCAAGCCTTTTGCCAGAACACAATCATGGGTGTTTAGCAAGTTTACTCTAACCTGACGAAGTTCCCTAACCCGTTTCACCTCCGTTGATGGCCAGGTGTAGTCAGACTGAAGTGCCCATATGAAAAACAGTCAGAGCCCCATTCCTACCTCATAACTTAGAATCATAAAAATTCATGTAATCACGCCTTAGAAATGAAGCGGTAGGAAGAGTTCACTTTCGTCAAATGAAAACGTGCAGACTAGGGTATGAATCAACTAAGATACTGGGTCGTGATGCTGAAATACTTAATCCTATACCACGGCTGAAATTTGGTCTGTTTTTACATTGGTTAACTTTAATCTAATCTACTTTGCCCCATGCCAGGTGATTTTACTGTACTATTTTTTTTACATTAACTTGGCCCAAAATTGCTCTCTCTCCATCATGAATGCTGATTGGTAAGATTATATCAGCACTACAATATAACGCTTGTCACGAGGAAATGCCGTCCTTTCCACGGCATTTCCTCGTGACAAGCATCATATTGTATTGTCATATTTTACCACTGAGCTACGTGAATTAAACTGCAAAAGGAAGAAAATCTGGGCCGAGTTAGAGTAAAAAGAGTATAGCCACTCCCAAAGTATAAGAATTATTTTAAGGTCAAAGTATTTATAAACGTACAATTTTATTCAGCTTATTAGGGACATTCCGAGGATGGAGAGACTAAAAGTAGTCTGAGTCAAAGCCAAGAGTAGGTGGGAGAATGTGTATTTTTTTTTTTTTTTAACAAAAGATGAGCATAAAAAGGGAAAAAAATCCGTACACCAGACTACAATTGTCCTCTGTTCATAAAAACATCTGTAACAGTTCCACTTGAACTGGTGTAGATTGAAGTTTGGGGGGAATACTATGCAGTCAGAATTGTCTAAATATGTACTCAGAAGTATCTTTAAATGCAATCAGAATTATCCTTATATGCAATCAGAATTATCTTTATATGCAGTCAGAATTATCTACATATATAGCAGGATGTTTTAATATCGTCTAGCGCCAAAAGTCTGAGATAATGAAGTTACGTGACCTTACAGAGCGAGGGTAAGTAAGGATACACATTTGTCCTGTAAGCCAAACCACACACGTATCTAAAAAGTCTGTCTATTCTATCATCCAGTTCTTTATTGGCCCATCAGATGTGTAGGGACCTGGGACTAGGCTACAGTACTTAATCTAGAAACTAAAGGGAGTAACCAGTCGCTCTTCCTTGAGTGGCATTTTGTGAGTAATAAACCCTTATCTCCCCTCGGATCTAAATCATTATGGGCAGCATCAGGTTAGAGTGTCTTAACCCACTAAACCACCAGGTTAAGAAATATATACCATGTCAGATCTACGCAATATATTTCAGAGAAGGAAACACACGTCTCTAGGATTTAAAACAGGACATCATTAAAACTTCTTAATTTTGTGAGGAAATAACAAAATCGAGGTTACAAGAGTACGACAAACAAGTTAAGTGTTGTTCTCTTTCAGCCACTGCGAGGGTAAATGTTTTTCCAGCTCTCTCTCTCTCTCTCTCTCTCTCTCTCTCAATGTGTGTGCGTGTGTGTGTGTGTGTGTGTGTATGTGTGTGTGTGTGTGTGTCTCATTTCTCCCTCTGTTTTTACTTCCATCCTCTCCTCTATCTCTTCCTGTATTTCTTTCTTCCTTTTCTCAGTATGCTCCATTCTCCTATTGTCTCCTGTGTATGCTCGGTTCTGTATATTTTCCTTCTATATATGTCATTTATTTTTTCTCTGTTTATTGCCAGTTTCCTTATTCTTTCCATTCATTCCTTTCTGTTTTTTCTTCTCTTTTTCCCCTCACACTATTCCCCCATTCTCTCCTCTCCAAAACACCCTGCTCCCCTCTTCCCCTCTCCACAGATTCTATTCTTATTCTCTCTTCTCCACACACCCTGCTCTCCTCTTCCGCTCTCCACAGATTCTATTCTCTTATTCTCTCCTCTCCACACACGCTGTTCTCCCATTCTCTCCTCTCCTATTCCCCTCATCATTCCAGCCTGTATCGTTAAGCTATATGGCTCTATCAATCCCCACAGTTGTTGTTGTCCTTGACCAACCTGTAAGGGATTATTCCAGGCAGCTTTGACTTTGCCTGAACAAAATTTTATTCCAGTGGGATGTTATGAACGAAATATAAAGTTCTGAAGTATATGTTCTCGATATTCTGCATGGACTGCGCGGTGCATTCAAGTTTTTTTTTTTTACTTAGTTCTTATTCTTATGTTTTAAAGTACATATTCTCGAAAATTTGGATTGACTATCCAGTACACTCTTGGTATATTGCTTATTATGCCCTCGCCCACCTACGGTGGAGGAGGCACTAAGTGATTTGTCTGTCCGTCCGTGCGTCCGTAACACTACTGTGGGCACGGTATCTCCTGAACCCATCAACGGGTTTTCGCCAGATTTTCGTCAGTGATACAGTATGAAGGGACGATGAACTGATTAGGTCAGCAAGGTCAAGGGGTCAAAGGTCAAGGTCATTCGACTTAGTTTATCTTTGTGGGCGCGATATCTCTTGAACTCTTCGACGGAATTCGACCAAACGTTTGTCAGTAATACAGCATGAAGAGCTGATGAACTGTAGGTCACCAAGGTCATGGAAGTTACATGGCGAGTCCGAGCGCAAGGCATACTAAGCGATGCTTTGTGTCGACAGCTCGGGGCCCGAGTTCTCGGCGTTTCATTTAGTCATTTTTCTTATGATTCTTTGTTCTCTGTGTGACTCTAAATTCATTGAACTTTTTTTTTTTTTTGCGATAGATTTTGCACATTACACCTCAGAATCGCCCTGTATGCTACTGTTGCAAGCTATTTTGATATTAAACCAATTTTAATAGTATACGAGACAATGATAAGGTATAAGTACGCATTATAAATCGCTTAAGAGGTTATACAAAGCCTCCTATGCCACTTAATATACGGATGTTATCACTATACCGAGGAATAGTGGGCAAAAAAGACACAGCCCTACACATGCCAAGTACGTCGAGAAAAAGACTGAAAAGGGTGGGAATGAGGTGCTTAAAAACATCTCCCCGTGTAGGCTATTGTTACGGGGAAGTGGCGATTTTGCTGCCCAGTACTGTGTGTGTGTTTTTTCTTTCTTCCTCTAACAGCCTCTTACTTCCCACAGCACAGGTGATCGTTGTGACTGGATCTGGGGTTTCCTTTCTCCTTCGCTTCAAATCTCAGGTGAAATCAAAGAACTATGCTTAAAATCTGCCATGTCCTCGGAAATCTGAGAAACTCGGGTGTGAGAGGAGCAGGAGAAGTATAAATATTTGTTCTGCGTCGACATTATTTGTTTCCAGTGGGTAACTCCGTCATGGACACAGAATCTCTCCCAGGTTATTTATCTGCCTTTTTCCACAGTCAGGGTGTTGGAGAGAGGAGCGCCTTCGTGTAACAGCACTGATATAACTGGGCAGTTCACCTGTCTGGTTATACAAACGTCCCTCAGCTGCGTCCTCATTTCTCGAGAGGAGGATGGTGGACTGCGAGAGAAGGGTGAAGTAAGCCTGCAGTCCACCAGGTTCAAGTTTCAAATGAGCCAACAACAACAATAACAGTAACAGCACCAAATACTACTACTACTACTATTGCTGCCACTACTACCACAACAACTTCAATTACTACTACTACTGCTATTACAATGACACAAACAATGAAAAAGAGCATTGATTCCTAAAAAGAGCAATTGCTGCACTATTGGTATTCGGAAATAAATTCGTATGACCAGTTCCCTGTGCAAATGGCAAGAGCGTTGGAAGGAAGAAAGTAGAATTAGAAGGAGTAGATGCAAGGAAGGAATTAAGATGAAAGAAAATGTGGATAGAGATTACAAGCCCTTCTTCCCTTCCTTCCTTCCCATTCCCTTACCAACTCTCCCTTTCCTATCCACCTCCATATCAACTCCCCTTCCTCCTTACCTACCCCTCCTCCTTGCCTCCCCTTCCTCCCTGTCTCTTCTCCCTGTCCCACACTCCTCCCTGCCTACCTCTCCTCCCTGAGCACCAGTGACCCATCCCTCTCTCTCATCCCTCTCTCCTTCCCTTTCTCCTTACTCTTTACTGCCTCCTTCTCTCTTTCCTTCATTTCCCCCCTTCGCTCCCTTCTTATGTCTCCCTCCTTCCCTCCCTTCCTTCGTCCTTCCCTTTTCGTCTCCTTTCCTTCCTGCCTTCCTTCCTTACTCCATCCCATCTTCCTTACTTTATCCTTTCATCCTCCATCCTTCGTTCCCCTCTCCAGTTCGTCCCCTGTTCGTTTCCTTTTTTCTCTACCCATCCTTCCTGCCTACCCTCCTCCTCTTTTTCTTTTTTCTTCCATTTCTCCAATCTTTCCTCTTTCCCATCCTCGTTTTATCTTTCAATCCCTCTTCCTTTTCTTTCTCTCTTCCTCTTCTCCTTCCCTCTCGTCTCTTTCTCTCCCTCCTTCCTAACTGCTTTCCTCCCTCCTTCAGTCCCTCCCTTCTTCCCTGTTTCCTCTCCTTTCCTTCATCATCCTTCTTCTTGTTGCCCCTTCTTACCTACCTACTTACCTACCTACCTTTCCTACCTACCTTCCTACCCACCTCCTTCCCTCCATTCCTTCTTCCCTTTCCTTTCTTTCCTCTTTGCCTCCTCTTCACCCCTTCCACGTCACCTAAGGGAGCCGTATGCTTGACTGCTCGTGTGGCTGGTGTAATGCGGTGGTGTGAACCGGTGTAATCTGGTGGTGTGGGAGTATGGACTAGTGTAATGTTGTGGCAGGGTGGACTGGTATGGTGTGGTGGACTGGTGTGACATTGTTGACTGGTGTAGTGTGGTAGAGGGGTGTAGTGCAGTGTTGTAGTGTGGTGGACTGTTATGATGGACTAGTGTGGTGTGGTGTAGTAGTGATGTGGTGTAATGGTGTGGTGTAGTGGTGGTGGTGTGTGGTGTGGTGTGGTGTAGTGGTGATGTGTGGTGTGGTGTGGTATAGCGGTGTGATGGCTGGGCTGGTGTGAATTGGTGGCGTGGTGTGATTATGTGAGGGGTGGAATGGTGAGGTGTGGTGGTGTGGTGTGGTGTGGTGATATGGGCTGTAGTGGTGTGCCAGTGTTGTGTGGTAACAGTGATAAAGACTGGTGTGGTGTGGTGGTGTTGACTAAGAAGTGTGGTAGTGCAGTGTGGCTGGTATGGTAGGTGGTGTGGTGTGGTGGTGTGGTGAAGTGACCTAGCGCAGTGACGTGGACTATGGCGTAGTGGTGTGGTGCAATGGTGTTGTGGTGGTATGGTGATGTAGTGTGGTGGTGGCATGGTGATATGGTGTGGTGGTGTATTATGATGATATAGCTTGGTGTTGTGTGGTGGATGGACGGGTGTGACGTAGCGGTGTGAATCTGTGTAGCGTGGTGAAGTTGTAGTGTAGATTAATGTGGTGTGATGGTGTAGATTGGTACAGTGTTGCGGTGTGGTTGTGTAGTGTGGCGTTGTAGTGGGATGGGTGTAGTTTGGAAGTAAACAGTAGAGTGGTGTAGTGTGGTGGTGTGGACTTGTGTAGCGTGATGTGGAGGCGGTGTAGTATGGCGGTGCTGTATGATGGTGTGGTGTGGACTGTTGTAGTGTGAACTGGTACTGCGTGATGGAGTGATGTACTGCGCTGGTGTGGTGCAGGATGGTGGTGTGGTGTGGTGTGATGGGATGGAATGATATACTACAGTGATGTGGGTGATGTGGTCCAAGATCGTGGTGTGATGTGGTGTGGTGGTATGGACTGGTGTAGTGTGGTGGTGTAGACAGATGTAGTGTGGTAAAAAGTAGTGAATGTAAAGAAGTATGACTAAGAATAAATGTCTGACGTAGAAAATGAATAAAAGGTATAGACCATACTTAGTAATGACCTCGATAGGCGGTGAGTGTAAGGGTACTGGAGTGTATATATGAATGTGGAAGCAACAGCAAGAGTCTGTAAGAACAGTGAATTGTGTCAAGTTTAACTGTATTAGAGAGAGTACTGGAGAGAATGTGGAAGCAGTAGCAGTACCAGCAGCATGCAGGAATAATGGATTGTACTGAGTGTAAATGTACTGAAGGATACGAGTGAATGTGGAGGCAGTAGCAGCAGAAGTGGCAGGAGCAGCAGTGAGCAGGACCAGTGTATTATGTTTAGGTTAAGGGCGCTGAAGAATACGGGTGAATGTGAAAGCAGCAGCAGCAGTGTGTGTAAGAAAAGTGTGTTGTGCTAAGTGTAAGTGTACTGTACTGGGGAGTACTAGTCAGCTCGGAAGCAGCGGAAGTGTGTTGTAACAATGCAGCGTGTTGACAGGAACCGCTAAGTCAATTAACATGAGGGAGCTCTGGTTGGTGGCTGCAGCACTGTCAACACCTCGCTCACTCCTCTCTTGTCCGCCTTTATTTGTCAGTGAGGCTAAAGAGATTTGGAGGTATTGCAACACCTCTCCCTTAGCGATTTATTCTGCATACTACTGGTCAATCTCCTGTTGTTTACCAATGAAGCGAAATATGCCAGTATTAAACGATACAGATAACACATTCAAGTGAATTCTAAGGTGCATAATGCTAAATAAATCGCCGAGAAAGAGGTGTTACAAAGCCTCCCATATCACTTCGAACTCAGCCTCGACGCTAAAAAGTGACAAACAAAAACAAGAAAAAAAATCGAGTCGAAGGCAGGTCAGTCATCAAACCTTCATTCTTTGACCTCTAGGCATCGGCAGTCTAATCTCTTGCAACAACTCAGTATTGTGTCATTTCTAGCCTTGCATCAAAAATGACGGGTAGGTATTGAGGAATGAAATAAGGACTACAGTTAAGCTAATGGGCGCTTATGTATTGATTTTACCATGGATTCTATATATTAAAATACATACTGAAAGACACGCTACACTTTTATCCTCATGAGGATCTGTACCATTCCCCTTATATGTATATGTGTATGTATTATGCCTCCCTCACTGTATACCCCCCCACTGTATCCCCCCACCCCCACTGTATCCAGAATCGCAGTGTAAGCAGCGCTTCCCAGGCAAGCCTAGCCAATCAGCTCCATATATTTTGACTCTAGTCCAGTCGAGGGCTGACTATCTTGGAGGTAACACCTATATTTCTGTGCTCCTCATTAAAAGGCGTTAATACTTACTCCGGGACTTTCCTTCAACCATCAAGAGAGGGGTGTTACATTTTTGGTAGCAGCGGTGATCGACCCTCGTTTCCAAACGCCTCCTACAGTGTTTTAGTGCCACCAACCCCTACTAGCTGTCCCACCTCTCACAGCCTCGCCCTCACTCTCGTGGCATAATACCGGCTCTGCATACAGGTGTCCAATACCCCTCCCCAGTGCCGTTCTCTGCGTCGACCACAACCCCACACAGGCCGCGACAATCGACGCCACAGCCCTCCGCACCTGTTCAGGCACCTGTTCTGACACCTGTTCAAGCACCTGTTCCGACACCTGTTCATCTGCCGGTGGCCCTCTCCAGTGTCTGCCGTTCACTCTCTGCATCTGCCACGTCACTGCCCTCTGCCACTCGCCAGCTTTGCATCTGCCTGTGGCGACATTTGTCCACCCTTTAGTGCCTCCACATCTGCTCCGGATTAAACAACTACCACCGCGCCACTCAACCCTCCTATTCAGGTATCGGCTCAAGCCCAGCGAGACGCTCCACCTCTTCCAAGACTCATCCTACATACCTACTACAAGCCGTATTCACAACCAGTCTCATCCACCACGTCCGCCTGCCTCTGACATCATCGTCGTCTCCCGCCAGCTGATACACCTCGCCTGACATCCACCCCCTTCTCCACTTCGTTCACCATTCAGCTGTGTAACTATACTAGTGTATCTTCATCCACCCATCTGACTTTCTATAGAGATTATCCTCCGATTTTCTCTACAGATTGTGTGTTCTTGTCATAATTCATCTCCACCCCTCACTCCATTCTCACCTTCACCGCCAGTTTTATTCCTCATCTCCCATCTCACCTACTATTTATTGCACATCCCATCCCGTCATCTCCATACATTTACATTTCCATACTCATGGTACATTTACTCATCTTCACCCTGAAATATATATATCACTCCTCATCTCTCATTTTATATTGTCGCCAGACTACATGTCATACTTTGCATATACGGAACTTACTCCCTCCACTCTCAGTCAAGAACCAACCAATGATCACACCCCACCAGCCGAGGAAGATTCCGTGACTCATTTACGTAGCAGACGCGCGTATCACCGCCCTGCCTCACCACCCACCACTTCCTTACTCACCTCCCCACACCCTTCCCATCCAGATAACTCATCCTCTACTCCTCTTACTACACTGCCTGATTCTCTCCTTCCTCCTACCACTCTCGTTAACTCTCCTGCCCCACTTCACCTCTCGTCTCCCTTACACTTAACTACCACTACTTTCTCTCTCATACCCCCATCACTTCTACACTTCCAGCTATGACCCAACCGACCCCTACTCCCCAGTCTATCTATCTCGACGATACCAATCATCTCAAATTTACCGGCGAGGACTTCACTTGGTCTGTTTATGATTTTCTCAGAGAGGTCGAAACCGACATCCACAATCGGCGGATTACGGATGAAAACCTCAAGGTCTCTTATCTCATGGGTCGCTTACACCAAGGCAAATCAGATATCGGATCGCGACCCGTGCTGGACATTTTGATAGCGTAACAACCTTTGCTGATTTTCATAAGGAACTCATAACACTTTGTTGCCAACATTCAAATGCCGCCTCTCTCATTGGGTTCACTAATCTCCTCACCCAGATGGATGAGGATTTGCGCGTCCCCCCCCCAACATGCCAAACTACGCGAAGCAGCCGCTGCCATGAAAGCCACTAGTAGCGAGATTCGCCAATTACTTATAGGCACAAACTGGGTACAGAACGTAAATGGAGCTCCTCTGGTTTCACTCGACAACCTTGCAGATTTATTTGGTTACCTGAGATTCCTCCATTGGCTTATTCCTAAACAGAGAGAAACAGCTCTGGCGATCGGTTTCAATCCAGGAGATAAAATTGTTCAGATTACTAAAGCCATCCATGAAAGAACAGGTTCAAACCACACGCGTCAGGCCACAGACCGACCCTTGCTCTCTCAGGTCTGTCACACTACCACTACCCCAGACCAATGCCATTCTCGTTCAGTCACACGAGGCAGACCTGCCACAAATCGTTCTTCCACTGCCAGTCGTGATCAATCTAGCGTCCGACAGAACAGACAGTCCTCGATCGTTTGCTGGCACTGTGGTACACCTGGACATCGAGCAAACAGTTGCGACCGTAAACACACACGGCCTTACTCCCAAACTAGACAGCATACGCCTTCCCGTTCGCGTCGCCCTACATGCAAATATCACAAGACTAGTACGACACACACTACCGACGAGTGTCGTTACCTAAATCACCACCACTCGGGGGAAGCGCCGCGCCCCTATCGGACCAACATGACGTAGCAACAGATCACCAACTCCCCATCCGCCATGTAGGACCTATCACTTCCTCAGGTCTAGTCATTCTAGGACGGACTAATGACATACCAACGTCGTTCTTCATGGACACCGGATCTATAGTAAACTTGATTTCTGATACCTCCTTAGACATCATTCAACACCACCGCAGTCGCGTCAGTTTCCCTGAACCGCCAGACATTCACTTATGCGGTGTAGAAGGCTCAGAGTTTGGGGTCAAGGGAAGAGTCACCTTAGAAGTACAACTAGACAGCGCCTTGCTCCCTTTCCCAATAGAATTTCATGTAACTAACGACTTGAAATATCCAGCAGATGCCCTTATTGGCTTACCCACCATGGCACAACACTCCATTGCATTATTGCCTGCCTGTAGTAGTATAGACATTTCTGGGTTTCCAGTCTACAGTATGACATGTCCCCATCCTGTACTGCCAGTAACTTCAGTCGTTCAGTCCCCCCTGACTCTCTCACTCCCTAAGAGTCCAGAACAAGCCAAACCGTCATCATCATCATCATCACTTGAGAGTACAGAGATCATTCCCTCGCTGACTGAGAGCAAGGAACCACCTGCTGATACATCCCCTCAGCATTCAGAAAAGGCTCTTCCAGCCTCCTCTAACGACAGCACTACAGCTGACTCAGACATGTCTCAGTTACCTACCTCACAAAGTCTAACTGATGTTCTCCAACACACAGAGCCAAGGCGTGCAGTAACGAATACGTGCACAATTTTGTTACCGCATGAGTTCACCAAAGTTTCTGTTCGTGTTGTAGGTGCGAAAGAAGGAATGGATGTACTAACACTACCTGAGACGTGTTGTGTGAATGGCTTAACTTATGAGTCAGCCTGGTGCACGATCTTAAAGGACAGTCTATGTTATCTATACTTGCTCAATGTCACGAATGCTCCACTAAAGCTTAAAAGTTGTGTAAAGATTGGAGATTTTCTGGTTTACCCAGCGGCCATAATGGTTTGCCAGAAATCCTCTATCCCTGCTGATGATGATAGTCTACCGACCGGTATATGTGCCATTAACTCTACGGGATCTGCTCCGACTCGTTCACCTGACCTGCTCTCAAACCTAACTTGCAAGGATTTTCCAAAGCATAAATCTCAACTGCTCAACCTTTTGCATGCTTACAGAAATGTGGTAGCCTTACCCTGAGAACAAATGGGCAAGACAGACTTAGTCAAACATCACATAGACCTAGTACCAGTAACTCAGCCGATTTACATACCAGCCTATCGGTTACCTCACAGCTTGAGAAAACAGACAGATCAGATGGTACAGAAAATGTTAGTTCAGGACATTATCGAACCCTCCGTCAGTCCATGGAATAGTCCTCTTTTCTTAGTCCCAAAGACGGACGGCAACTTTAGACCAGTAGTGGACTACCGTAAGGTAAACTCTGTAACCGTTCCCGACCGTTTCCCGTTACCTGTCCTCACAGATTTGCTAGAATACTCGGTGAAAATAACGTAGTCTTCTCATCCCTAGACCTCCTCAGTGGATACTGGCAGGTCGAAATGGAAGAATCCTCTCGCCCAATTAC